>CM030172.1:26493256-26520756 GCA_017639675.1 Aplochiton taeniatus | reverse complement strand
CCCTCTTGTTTAGTCATTGTCACAAACCTGCCACAGATCTTTTCATATAATATAATATAACATATATATAATATATATATATAACATAACTGACATGTGTAGTGTGTGTATCAATAAAACAATAGGCGCGTTTCTGAAGGATTTCCTTATAAATGCAATGCTACATCTTTGAAGATATAAGTACAGTTGTGATGCTCTTTGGCTAGTAAATCCCCTATGCCTCATCTCTTGGCCTTGTGGTATATACTAGTAGTCCTGCAATGTAGTTCTGGTGTTTGGGGTCGACGTTAGCACGCACACCTTGGGGGGTAGAGCTTCCTTCTCTCTTCAGCATTCATGACGCTGTTCTCACTGATGAGGTAGCCGGTTGCCATGGTACCTGCTCCCAGGCTTGCCAGAGCCACAGCTGTGTTGCGACCGGAAATCATTCGAGTGAAGGAACCCGCCATCTTTGTGTGCTGAACGTTCGTTTGTCAGTATGCAATCACCTACAGGGAGTTAAGAGGACAGATACATAATAATAGATACTGTTATTATACAGTATATTAAGCAGGGCTCAGAACAGCCTCAGACTGGTCTTGTTTGTTCTGGCTCTAACTACAAAAATCCACTCACAGGATGGCTGTGGCGGACCAGAAAGAACTTTCTTTCTGCCTGGATCAGAAGGTAAAATCTAAGCTAAAATGAAACCTACATCGAACAAGTCATGTGTTTGCAGCTCACAAGGTGCCTTCACTCTCCCGTGACAGAAATAAACATCAGTATTGTCAAACTATTCCTTCCTAATTAGAAACTGTGCAATGGCATTAGTGGTTCTTAAAGTCTGGTCAGGTATTATGACAGCACTCTAATGCTTACAGGGGAGAGTTCATCCTGAGCAGCTTGTCCTCGCCTGTTAGCCTCAGAGGACACTAGAGGACATGACCAATAGACTTGGGTCTTTATATAGAAGAGAGCTGAGGATATCACTACTGTCCACTAATCCAGGTCACAGATCAGCACTTTAGCTTGCTTTAGTCCCCCCATTCAAACAGAACTAAAGTGAACTGGTTGAGCCGGCCAAGCTGCGTACAAACATTTGTTTCCGAAACTACCGAGTGGAGAAACATAATTTTAACCAGAACAAACAGCACTTAGGTGACACCAACACAACGTTAAGCTGCATGCATGGCTGTATTAAAAGGCTCACGTTTTATCCACATCAGTGTCTAAGAACAAACTATCAGTATATATGGTTAGAATATGTACTTTGATCAACACATTTCTCCAGAAAGAGCAGGCCGTGGCTGAAGACTCCCCAGAGGTTAGGACCAGCAGTTCCGGAGGAGCTGCCTCCAAATGTCGGGGGTCTAGGGGCAGAGTGATTATGTCTACCAGAGAAACCAGGGTGCTTAACTCAGGCACTAATTCAGAGAAGCTCACAGCTCTCTAACAACTGCACATTTCTCACACGCAAGGGAGAGGTGAATGGACTGCGAGTAACCAGAACGACAGCAAGAGACCAGAGAAGGACGGAAGCAGAGAGAGAAGGATAAATGGATGAATGTAGAGTCAGAAGGAGAAACAGAATAGAGAGTATGGGATGAGAGAAGGACAGACTGACATCTCTGAGCAGGAGATGCCTCTATTGGCCAGTGCCTCAGAGGATTAAAGCCTTATGGTGGGGATTACATCAGAATGGGTTCAGAGAACTAGAACAGATCTGGGATGGCTTTACCCTCTTCCTGGATCAACCTTTTTCCTTGGAGGACATTAACGTAAACTGACAAGAGATCAGTGAACACGAACATAGCTCTAAGCATAGGTTCCATAAAACATTGAAGCAAGTTTGAGTGAACAATCTTTTAGCAATCTGTCTAGCACCAACATGGGCTACATGTAAGAAATACTGCAGTCTACCTTGGAAATCTATAACTGGAACTGACTCAGCACCAAATTCTCCTGTGCTATTCTAAGATTTTCTTAGCATGCAACTTTGCTGACTTTCTGCAAAAACAACACCAAAGGGAGAATACTGCATTGTTCTACTGCATATTAAATGAAATGAAAATGAAAACACATAAAAGAACCCTGTAGAACATATACTAAAGTAACTTACATTATGACATTATTAAGACATTCTGTTGAACAATAATAACAAATTTACCTTACAAGCCAGTACAACAATTAATCTAGAGCACATGTATTTTTTTATTTAGAACCCAGGCCTTTCAGATAATGTCAAGGTAGTGAAGGAGATAAAAAGGTACAGTACCTGTAGAAGAGTTCCTTCCTTGTCCAAGACGTCTCACTCAGAGTCCCTCCAGGCTGCTCTCATCTGCTGCTCCACCTCCTAATGTGGGATTACAACCTGTTGTCTGGGCCAATCAAAGGTAAGAATCCCAGCAGACCAATTGAAGGCCAGGAACATGATTTGCAGCTCCATCAAGTTGATCCGTAGTTAACCTCCACAGGCAGCCACATTTTACATTGACCTTGATATATTCAACTAGGGGACCTCAAAGTAACACAAACACACGCAGTCTGACTGAAGACTCAAACGGAAACGGTTACATTTATTTACATGCCAGAAATGCAAATAACTGTACATTCTTTATGGAACTGCGTGGTGATGATGATTGTACAGCTGGTATAACAAATTCCATAGTAAAATATAAAAGCAGGGGTCATACATATTGTACTCAGTACATTTCCATTTCAAAAGATTCCTGACTTCTCAGGACTGTACAAAAGAAAGCAATCAAACTATCAATGTCTGCTACACTCCCCAGCGAATGACAATCACTTTGGAGAAAGTCATCTTAAAGGAAACAAAGGATAGAAAAGGCTATGGGCATGCTATGGAAAAAGTTCTGATATGTTGAAATGTTTTCTTAAAAAACTTTACAAAGGAATCACAGCAACAATTTTCTAATCTCTACCACTGTCTACCAGTTTTTAAATAGTCATTCTGACATTGAGAGAGAATATAGTGAAAACAAAAAGAAAATATTAAGACCAAATAGGTTTAACTTTCAAAAATGATTTAGAATAATGATTCTTGAGAAAACCCCATTTCACTTATTCAAGATCTTAATAAAACCAGGACACAGGTTCAAAACGATCACAGTAGCAAAATAGCTAAATCCAATCAGATGGTTTAGTAATTGAAAACCTATAACATTATTTATTTTTGTTCTGTGTGATCGGAGACAGGGAATCATTTGTAACATGCAAATACAAAACAACGTCTAGACAACTTCTATAGTAAAACATACATTTTATGACAAGGATCATTCTAAGGGTGCTTGATAATTATATAAATATAAACAGATTCAAAAACATGCCAAATGACAGGTGTTTTTTACAGTCCATTTTAACATATCTGACCATCAACAAAATCATGAAGAAAATGGATAAAAAAAACTGCAGCAAATAAATGCAAATTAATCCGTTTCTAATTATGTTTTAAAATGAATTTGTATAGAGCCCATCCACCGAATTATTTATAAATATTGTTAAGATTGTCAATTAACAGTTGTAAGTCAGAAACTACTATGGATGGATACTGGATAGTCTCAGATCTGTAGCAAAACACTTTCACCTTCTAAAAATCTTAATAAGTTGGTTTCTTCACTAAAAAAGGCACATCTTCACCTGAGTTCTGTAAGTCATACAATTGGCAAAGTTCTTAAAGCCCAACATCTTAGAGAAAAGTGAGTTTACCATTCACAGGTGAGTATACAATTAGTTAAGACACGACTTGTTTCTTTAAGTCCTAACGCCTATTACCAGATAAAATAGCCATGTTTAGGTGAAAGTGAGAGCCTGTGTGCAATGCACTAGTGTGTTCTCGTGTCTTCATGCATGCGTTTGTGTTTAGCCGGGGGGCACTCGGGGTTCAATCTTCAACGACAACTCATAGAGGGTATCTTCATCCATCACCAAAGTCTTATCCAATAAGAACTGGGTGACCTAGGAGGAGAAAGGAGGTTGCTTCTCACATCAGAAAGAAAGAATAGCCTTAGCAGAATAGCCATCTGTCTAATCAGGGGAGTTACCTTGGGTTGGTGCTCTATTCTGTAGGGGGCCTGCTGAAACTGACGGATCTCTCGGATGATGTGGGAAATCTGGATGGGAGAGAAAAGGAGAGAAGGGTAATCATCATTAAACTGTTCATTCTTCAACACCAAGCCTGACTCTGAATATTCCCCTCAAGAGTAGTTTCGATACAATTGTTGTAAATGTTTATAACCATTTTGCTTTTGTTGCTTTGCAATTCTGTGTCTTGGCATCCCAGGCAATTGTACGATTAGCCCAGGATGGAATATCACACACAGGTTCCTCACACAAGTCCAGAACTTTGGGTGGTATGCTTGCAGACTTGTTTTGGTTTCTTTATCTTTGGTAGAAGACAAAGTCATAGCTCTGACCAAATGTCCCAAATATTGTCAATTCACCCGGATTTTGAAACTTGGTCAGCAATAGCCAAACTGGGGCTCATTCAAAGCAAACATTTGTGCAGTGTCGAGCTAGCCTCAGGACAGAGAAAAGGGTATTTACCATTCTCATCTTGGAGAAGTTCACCAGACCCTTCTCAGTGAAGTTAGGCGTCCCCTCCTCGATGAAAGCCAGGTCAGTCAGGTACATGCCAAGGTAGGGCACACATGGAGGGTTGCAGCTGCACAGACATAGGGAATGCGTTATCCATACGTGTAGCCATCAAAGATCCATGCTACCAAACAGCACACTGGACAGACTCTCACTTTTTCAGGGTTTCCCTCAGATTCTTGAACCTGCCCTCGGACGACACTGTTTTTTGAAGTCTATCCATCAGTGCTTTTGTCTAAAGAGCAGCGACACAGAAAAGAGAGGTAGGAGGAGAAGGACACAATAAATTATATAGCGTTATGTCATTTTCAAGCATAAAATAAAAACAAATGATATCAACCCAAAATGGGTCAATCAACTCAGAGATATAGTATGTCTGAACAAGAACCTGTTTGCAGACTTTGGCCCATGTCTTCTTGAGCCTGTAGATGGCGCTGCGGTTGAGCGCTGAGGTGATCTCCAGCACTCCGTTGTAGTTGTTCAGGCAGCGACAGATGTCGGCCACGGCCAGCCACTTCTCTATGGAGCTGGCTCTGGAGCCCACATCTGTGTGAGTCATGATCTGAGAGGCCACCAGGTTACTCATCTACAACACAGGGACGTAAAGCAACACACTTTGTCACACACTTGTGCACACGCATGCACACACACACACACACACACGCACGCACGCACGCACGCACGCACGCACGCACGCACGCACAGACACACACACACACACACACACACACACACATACACACAGACACACACACACACACGCTAGTGACCGGATGGGGTTGGGGTTTAGTAAAGAGGGTAAAGAGAAGCGAGAGAACCAGACGTGGCCAGCCTTGCTGTGATCCCATCTGGTGTGTGTTCCAGTGACGGCAGAAGTAGATCTTACATCATTAAAATGCTGGCTGGTTTTCATTATGTAGGGGGTCCTATCGGTCTTATCCAGCTTCATCCAGCCTTGGCCGAGGAACTCCCTAGGTGCCAGAAAGAAACAGTCAAGATCTAAGAAACTGGGAGCCTTTTATTAATAGTATTTAAGGGTGTCCACGACTAGGAATTTGCATTGTTAAATCTGATTCAACCATTCTTGCCTATAGTAGACTAATCGTCGAATTATGGTATTTTTTTTAAGATTTAAAGCCCAGCTAAGATGCTGCTCTGGTGGTCCCGCAAATTGGATAGTGTGTCAACTATAGTGATTTATTCACACACAGTAAGGAGATTAATTGATTGAAACCACATGAGTTATTTGCAATTTCTATTAACAGTATTTATAACTGTAAACAATGAGGGTGGTCTATAGCGAATGTAGTGCCGATAACGGAATGAGTACACGTAAGTCACGGACATACTTACACACACAACGGAAATCAGCATTAGGTAGACTGAAAGGACCTTGCTGAACTGCGAGGGCACCCCCCATAACTGTCTGATATATAGTCACATAGGGGTGAATTTCACTCAAATAGGCTTAGTTATAACAAAATAGGCTTTAAATCATGATCTATTGGGATAAACCAAGCAATTCTATGTAAAATCAGACATTCCAGCACCCCCATATAGCTGGAATGGAATGATCCTAGTTTCATAACTACATTTGGAGACAATTCGCCAATGAGCTTGGCAGTGGAATCAGGCTCCTTCGATCGTATCGTCGATTAGTCGACTATTCGGCGTTAGGGTTAGGGTTAGGGGTCACCCCTAGTATTATTATTATTACACTGTGGCTTGTTCAACTGAATGCACACCGAATCCAAAGACATAAGACACAACCAAATTAAGTACAGGTGTACTTCTGTACAGTCCGTACATTACGGCCAATGTACAGTATAAGGCCCTGTATACAATATTACGTCTTACAATGCCTGTAGAGTTTATCCACAGGAAGGCTAAGGGATTGGCTTGGTTGCTGATATCTGTGGGGAAGCTGTGCTGTGTGTTTGGGTCTCTACCGGTACTCACTCATAGGGAATGCTCCGGAACACAATGTGATCCAGCAGGGTGATCTGCTCTGCTAGCTCCATGGCCGAAAGAGAGTCAAAACATTCTGCTTTGGGACACTCTGCCTGCATACACACACACACACACACACACACACACACACACACACACACACACACACACACACACACACACACACACACACACACACACACACACACACACACATAATCAAAGAAACGACTTTAAAAATGTAATTGTAAAATTCATAAGTACTTGATAGGTTATGGACTAAAGTACTTTATTCTCATTCACTTAGCACCACAGTGGTTAAACATTCAGACCACAACCACTTTACAACTATCAAGTTAAGACATTTAGATCTACACTAGATATGGTGAGCTACTCTGAAGGGACAATGTCTTTGAATACAATTTGTCTTACCACAATAAAGTGTAGCAGTGGACAGCTTTGCTGTTCCATAGTCAGGAGACAAGTTACATCATAGTTTACTTAAGAAGAAACATCTAGTGCCTTTGCAGTTGCACATTAATAATAATAATAATAACTTTAATTTAAGAGTGCCTTTCTAAAACCCAAGGACACCCATTAAGTAAATTACTACATGTGAAAATACTGACCATTTGCAAAATGTTTTCAATCCTGAGTTGTGCATCATCTTGCTCATCTTGTGAAAGGGCACTAGGAGAGAAGATTTAATTCAAGCATTCCTAATGTATTTTAAGTAGCACACCAGATTTAATGTCTGAGAGAGAAAGACAGAAAGTGTGTGTGTGTGTGTGTGTGTGTGTGTGTGTGTGTGTGTGTGTGTGTGTGTGTGTGTGTACCTTAGGATGTTGCCTGTGGCTTTCCTTTCCTGTGGAAGCAGGTCAGGATCTCGTAGCACCTCCTCCAGGAGACTGACCACGCCCATCTTCAGCTCACTGTTCATCTCAAAGTCCTAAACACACACACACACACACACACACACACACACACACACACACACACACACACACACACACACACAGAAGTCAGAACACCTATCCATCCATGCGAACAAGCAAATTAACAATTATGTACATAGGCATACACTGATGACCCCACAAATTTCAAAAACAGACACCAGCTGAGACAAGACAAGGGGGCAGAGAGGCCAGACACACCGGCCCTTGAGGGCAGGATGACTTTCAGGCAAGCTGACACCTTGAGGCAGAGGTAGGCCAAATAAGGGGGAAGGCTCACAGAGAAACTGACGCCAACAGACACAAGAGGGGAAATAATGTTTGTTGAGTTGCAGACAAGAGCCGCATGTGTATGGCGTGGATTTTTGTATTTCCTATTTTCTGTATTTGGAATTACTTATATTGTGAATGTTGCAGGGTCTTGAATTGGTAGTGGTTATAACACAGCATGTGCAGACGGTCATCAAGCTTGGAACACATGGAACAGAGGGGAGGGAATGTCACAAACACACAAACACACATATACACATACACACACACACACACACACACACACACACACACCTGGGAATGCTTGTGGACCCAGTGGCGCAATACGTTGAGCACTCTGTTGGTTGCTGCTCTGCGGATGATGAACTCTTTGTCACACACCTTCTCAGAGCTAGTGAAACCTTTGGGAGGAAAAGAACCGGGGACTCCGTAAACACCTTACGTGAAAAAAAATCCCAGGACACTGAAATCCCAGATGTGATTTGGCTGGTAACTATTCCTGATCTGTGTTAGACTGCAGTGTGAGTGGAACTGTAGTTAAGGTCAAATTAAAGAAGAAAAAAAAAAAACATTACTTATGGTATGGTGGAAACCAGTTGTAAACTACTTTGAACACTGGAGAACACGTTCTACTTCCCCAGCTTACTTTGGGAACTGGTGTGCCCGGCTGCAGCTGTAGCAATGGCGAAGGCCGAAGCTGGAGACATGGTGCAGCGCGCGTTTTCTCCGGATGAAACTGCAACAGCAAAAAAAGGATTGGGGAGTAATTGACTTGTGCAAGTTTGTGTTTTGTTTAAAAGTGTGTTTGCTTTGCGTGTGTGTGTGTTTGCTTTGTGTGTGTGTGTTTGTTCTGAGCACCTACCTCCTGCCTGTCGGTAGCGGAGGTGTCGGGGGGTGGAGGGTGAGCGGCATGGGGACATTTCCCCAGGTTCACTTGTAGCAGGAGACTCAGGCAGGAACTTCTCAATGGAAACAGACTCCAGAACAGCTGTGAATCAACACCAATATAATATCTTGTATCAGACTGTCTAGGCTATTCGCATATTCGTTCATGGGTTGGTGGGTTGAAGGTGTTGTGGGGGTGCTGCTGCTGGAGCATGGTGACACCCGACAGGAAGTCATAGTCGTATGCCAGGTGGGCCAGGTGAGGGCACTTGACTTTAATAAGATGTCATTTTCCTCTCCCCTAGGAAAAAGCTAATTTTATTTAATTGCTCTTGAACCCCCAACCAACAACCCCCCCCCCTCTCTCTCTCTTTCTCTCTCTCTCTCTCTCTCTCTCTCTCTCTCTCTCTCTCTCTCTGTCTCTCTCTCTCTCTCTCTCTCTCTCTCTCTCTCTCTCTCTCTCTCATTGTCAGCACTGGCCAGATGGTGAAGGTGGCCCCATAGAGACAAACAGAGTGCTAAACTGAGGGCCCGATTAATCCCCCAAAGGAATATGATGAATATGATGACCCAATTATGTGTCCACTGCTACCTTTTTTCGTTATGTCTCATTTGGGTGACGGACCAAGGTTATGGAGTCACATACGCCTGTGTAAATGTCTATATTTAAAGTTTTTCTATCAAATAAAATATATCTGTATATTTAAAGGCTGGTAATGATACAACAGAAGATACTCAACCAGTTTATTTTGCTATTTTGCTAACTTCCAAAATATTGTCATATTTTGGTTTTAAAACAAACAGGAATGATACCAATAATTGTTTTTACAGCACAGAGGCCCAGTATTAATATTGGCTGATTTTGGTTGACCTATTATACATGATGTAAAAGAAATCAGCATTTTGCTTCTGAGGATTCTCTCTAATAATTACAATAACATTGTGGCATTCCACCGCTCAGCAGAAGGTGTTGGAACACCTTTAAAAAATACCTCTAATATTACAGGTTTAAAAAAGCATTGAGTAGAACAGGCCTGAACAATCAACTAGCACAACAGATATCCTAATGCCAGTCAGCCATACACACCCCTGCGGATGCTACGCCTCAGCTTCCCACAGAAGGCGTCGATGCGAGGCATCTCTGCATTGCCCTCCTCTCCTCCAGCTGAGACGGGCTCCGGGGAGCTGGGGCCCCGGCCTAAGTCCACGGGGGCTTTGGTGGAGGTGGGGGGTGGAGACGACAGCCCTGAGGTGAGGGGGAAGCTTGGGGAGCGAGGAGCGTATGGAGGAGGTGAGGAGAGTCCCAAGGGGGGCTTGGTGGAGGTGGGAGGAGGGGAGGTGATGGAGGGGCAGTGGGTGGAGGTGGGAGAGCTGGCTGCAGAGGAGGAGTGTGTGGGCGAAATGTCCAGGACCCCCACCTTGGAGCCCACAGGAGAGCTGAGGGACAGCTTACGGGAGTGGACCGGGGAGGAGGTGCGGGAGGGGAGAGACAGGGGAGGAGGGGAGGAGAATTTGCGGCACAGGCGAGGGGATTTGTTGTTGAGGTGGTCACTTCCCCAGGTGCCCTGGTTGGTGGCAAAGAACAGCTCTAGAGACCTGAGGAAGTGCAGGGAGAAGGCAAAATCCTTTAAGTCTTAACAATTCAACTTCAGTTTCAGCCAGTTCGATTCCAGTGGTATTTACAGAAAAGGATGAATATGTATCTGAAGAAAAGGTTAGAAAAAGCATGAGCAGGTGAAGGTAGCAGAGTGTATTACTTGGATTGGTCCCGAGCGAGCTGTGTGATTTTCAGACTGTAGTCGGGACAGAGCGATGTGATGGACAAACGGTTTAATGAGAGGTAATCAACCCTGAGACGGACAGTGACAGGAGGAGGGGAACCGTGGAGGGGAAGGGTTAGAAGAAAATATGGTAGGAAGGAGGAGAAAATAGCGTTGAAAGTTGGAAAAAATGACAGGTAGAGAGTCGTGCATGAGTCTGGAAAAAGATGGGGGGAGAGTGAGGATGGATGACGAAGGACAAACAGAGTGATGGAAGGTTCCAGACGGCCATGCAGAGTATGTCAAAGAGCTCTACCTGACGGGGATGGAGGTGAAAGGCTTCTTATAGATGTCCGCCAGCTTGTCCATGACCACCGTGGCGTTGGTGAAGATGCGGTAGGTGTGCAGGAAGGTGTTGAGGAAGTCGATGGAGAGGAAGCGCAGGTCCGTCAGCCTCTCCAGGAGACGCTCCACGCTGGCGTAGCGGATCTGGGGGACCTTGCAAGAGTTGAGGGTCTTGCTGAAGCAAATGTCCACATCGTCTTTGTGCAGCCGGGCATCCGATCTTATGGGCAATCAGGTGGTCAGCCATGGGAATAAGTACATTGTCCATATCCAACAAATAGCTCTTAGTAACTTTAACCTCGACCGAGTTTAAACACAATTAACATATAAAAAACTACAGTATGTATTGTGTTCATTATCTATGAAACATGTTGTGACTTATATAATTACCGTGTTTTATTGAGTTATTGTCAAATATCATTCAAATATTTTTCAAGTAGGCCTACTTGGTGCTTTATTTAACTTGGCACTTCAGCAGTCTCAAAATACTTTAAACTAGCAAAATAATCTCCTTGAGAATGTCTAATATTCCAAATAAATTGATCTAACATTTAATAACATCCCAGACAACAACCAATGAGCATCTTTGAAATCATTACCAAACGAATCCTTCACTAATTGTCTAAGAAACAAGTATGACTTTGCCTGTGTTGTTTCTAGCTCTTACTTGATCATGTGCGGCACAGTGACTTTGGAGTTCTCCTCAAACACGCTGGTCATTAGGCCGTTACAGCGGATGTTGTCGATACACTGGATAGAGAAGACAGAGAGAGGAGAGGATGGGAGGAGGCTAACACTCAGCAGAGTAGCCTTTTTTTTCTTTTTTTTACTTTTTGAGTCCCTGATGATGGTTTGTTTCCTCTTAAAAATCCCTCCACTGCTAGAATCGTGAAGATATTGAAATATTTTGTCCCCTACTCAACCTGGCCAATCATACAGCAGAGGAAACGAACCTGACTGATGTCACTGGTCCAGGCAGCCTTTTCCTGGCGTGAGGGAGCCAATAGGACAACTGTAAAGGCAACGGCATCTGCAGACTCCACCACAATCTTAAACTCCAGGGGGTTGAAGCCCTGGCCTGTTGCGTTGTCTACCACATAGAGAAAAGTCATGGGGGACTCTGGCTTGGCCCACGGTATAAACCATAGTTTAAATTATACACAATGTCAGAACAGAAGCTGAGGGGCGATCAGGCGGTAAATGACCTCCATGCTGAGTCATACTCACAGTCCTCATCATTGGCGTCTAGCTCTTCAACGAGAGTACACTCGATCAGAGATAGCGCCCCTCCTTGCTGATGGGGAGGGCAGAGGGGAATATGTTGGAGAAAATCGCTTAATGGCTTGGATGCGTGTATCTGCGTGTATCTGCGTGTATCTGCGTGTATCTGCGTGTATCTGCGTGTATCTGCGTGTATCTGCGTGTATCTGCGTGTATCTGCGTGTATCTGCGTGTATCTGCGTGTATCTGCGTGTATCTGCGTGTATCTGCGTGTATCTGCGTGTATCTGCGTGTATCTGCGTGTATCTGCGTGTATCTGCGTGTATCTGCGTGTATCTGCGTGTATCTGCGTGTATCTGCGTGTATGTGTCCGTGTGCCTGTGTGCGGCGTGCGCCTCCGCGTCTTACTGACTCACCTTGAGCAGGTGTAACTTGCCGCCAGAGGTGCGGGTGCAGATTAAGAAGTGCTTGGTGAACAGGAAGCACTGCCGTTCGCCTTCCTTTCTGAGTGACAGCGAGCCCAGTCGCACCTTGCTGAGCATTCCACGCTCGCTACTCGACGGCAGCTGGATGAGAGAGCCTGCGGAGAGGGGGAGGAGGAGTGAACGGGCGGCGTGTGTGTTTGTGTGTGGTCCATGGGAGAAAGAGAGAGAGAGAGAGAGAGAGAGAGAGAGAGAGAGAGAGAGAGAGAGAGAGAGAGAGAGAGAGAGAGAGAGAGAGAGAGAGAGAGAGAGAGAGAGAGAGAGAGAGAGAGAGAGAGCTTACCTTGTCTGACAAAGGTCTGGCTGGTGTCTAGCAGAATGTCACAGCCCTCCACGATCATCCTCTCAATGGCCAGGTTCTTACGGATGTTCTCAGTGTCGCTGACCTCATCGTGCATCATCCTGACCAGACAAACATCCCCATTTATAGCATCTTCCTCACCTTTGTAGCTGTCACTCTCCTACGCTATGGACACCTCTGTGTCCTCATCGTAACGTCAGTAAAAATCGTCCATCTATAAGCATGCTAAATGCAGAACTGTCACCCAGCTCACTTTGATAGCTCCTCTAGCTTGGACTTGGCAAACTCCAGGCTCTTGCGCTCCACATGCTCGTGAGGGGTGTGTGCCAGCAGCTCGTGGAGAGTGATGATGTAGCGAGGGATCTGACCACCGAGCATTCACGTACACAGAAACACACACGCACACACAGAACGTTCACACTAAGCATCAGGAAGGGTTCCACCCGTGTGCAGAACTTCCGAGACCTTCGTGTGGTTTTGAGTGGAAGGTGAGGTTCGTTACCTGGAACATGGGGTAGGTGAGGAACGTCTCCAACATCCTGCCCTCACAGGCTGCGTTGGATTCGTACTGTTTGAGCAGCTTGTCAAAGTCTCGGTTCTGCTTGCAGTTGGCCAGCACCTGCAGACTGTACTGGTGGTTCCTCACAAACTCCTGGTAGATGTTCAGCATGGGCAGCAGGATGTCAAACAGGTCCGCTGTGGAGAAGTCCGTAAAGCATTCCCAATTTGGACAAAAAAAACGAACTTTAAAGTTTACATTTAAGTGGTCATAGTGAAACAGATGCATACAATACACATAAATAGTAGCCTGCATGTAAAAAGAAACTGACCTAAAAATAGAGTTGGCCAGTTGGCTATGCGGGCCTGAAGCCCTTGATGGAAGATCTCATGGAGGAACATGATGGTCTCACTGGGACAAGAGAGAGAACACACACATACACATCGATCACGTTGCATTAACCTGGAGTCTTAAAAGCACCTCTAATTCATTGTGGCATCACTTAATTGGATTCACATACCTGTAAGGCTATTTAAATCAATTTAGGAATAGCGTCAAAACAAATTAAAGAAGTAGAATTCACTTTTATATTGCTTCATTACAAATTGGGATGACGGCTGGATAATATTGCTACTTGCAACTCTCTTATGTCATCAGTATTTACAAACAATGACAATATATAACTTTAATTCATTCAAAAAGCCATAACAAACTTTAACTAGCATATGAAGATGAACAATTATTGTATCAGGATGTCTGTCAATGAACCCGACAGTGAAAAAATGTATCATTTGTCATAGATTTTCTACAGGGGCTAGAATGTCAAAGGCACATAGTGTGCTGTAACATTCCTCCAAATCCAATGCCTTAATACAAACTCAGGATACATGTTTTACTATTACACAGATATTTTTGTGCGTGCACAGTTATACAGTCAGCAGGGTTCACACACCTTCTTAAACATCAAATTCAAGGACTTTTCAAGGACTTTCCAGGCCCAATTCCCTCAAATTCAAGAACCCAACATGGCATAGTTTGAGATATGGATCAAGCTTAATAACTGTTACAACACTTAGCGTTCTTGCTTGATTGACGCTGTTTTAAACTGCATGAATGTTTAAAGTCGAATGATGCAGGCAAACAGTTTGACATAGATCATTTGACTTCAATACCTCATGCACACACGTAACCGTCACACTTTCTCTGTACACGTGAAACAATGACGCAACTTTGGGAGACACTCATGCAGAAAGTCGCCTATTTACTAACGTTAAGTAAAAAATATCTTTATATATATTTTAATTTCTTAATTCTTGAAATATATATAAATTCAAGCACTTTTAATGACCCATGTCTATTAATGTGTATTTTCAAAAACTTTCAAGGCCTTGATTTTTTCTCTCTGGGAGTCACACACTTTCAAGGATTTCCAGGACCCGTGGGAACCCTCAGTCATGTGCAGTACCTGTTGAGAAAGATTGTGCTGACGTCATCATGTCTGATGGGAGGTTTCTTGGAGCTGGCAGCCATGCGCAGTGGCCGCAGGAAGCAGTTGACCAGGATCGAGAGCTGGTGAACGTACTCCGTCTCCGCCTCCACCATATTGAAGACAATCTGGTTCCTCTTCCTCATGCTCTCAGCGTGCGGCGAGGAGATGTAGTCCTGCACAATGATCTTCCACTTCCTCCTGCATAGCCAGCCACGCATGAAGCTCTGCACCTGCAGCCACACAACCCCCGAACAGCAGATAGCAGTGCTTAGCCCCTCATAGAATTACAGTCTACAACACTGCACATAGCTTTACATGTGATGTGATGATGACAACGTGATGATGCACCTTTTTGATCTTTTTAATGTCTGGGTCTTCTTCCTCCTGGTTGTTATCAAAAGGGAGCATCCTTTCTTTGGCTTTGTTCAACACAACTATCTGTCAGAATCAAAAGATAAAAAAGAGAGGATTAGTGAACCTTGCATTCGATTTTGTAATTTTGACTGTTTTTAACAAGACGCAATGGACTTGGGTTTATTCAATATTTTGTCTTTAATATTGTCAACATTATTATTACTCATTTACACAGGAGCACCCAAAGGAGAATGTGTCAGTTTTCCAGCAGTGTCCTGTAATAAGTCAATAATTGAATATCCTGCATAAACCAAGCATGTAAGTATTAGTATTCAGGCTGCCTTTCAAACTGGGCAGAATTCCCTTTGGTTCTTAAAATTTTGCTCAGTGTTGAAAATGCTAAATTGAATGTCTGCCATGACAACACTGTCACCATTGATCAAATCATATCTTATCTGGATTTGGATGGTTTCCAAACCGCCCGTTGAGGAATATAGAAGGAAAATAAATTTGGCATTTAACGTATTTGTCAACCCCCCACCTCACATTGCTCATAAATGAATGTTTCATTAAACTATGGAACAAGATTGCTTAGTGCTTGAAGTACTTCAGATTAGGATCAGAATTTGTAAAGTAAAAACTTCCTAACATCTGGAATAGGTTTCAAAATTCCCAGAAACTGTGGACAGTTGTTCCTTGTTGTCTTTTTAATTCAATGCTGCAGGGCCTTTTTACAGTACATTGTAACTGTTTTGGATAACAAATCGGTTTGTTGGTCTGAATGATTTCCGTGTGGGCTTTGGATGGTTGGTAATATGGCTGCTGGGTAGCTTTTTACTGCATTGTTGTTGGTATTGAACTGTATCCAATGTATACCTGACTGTCTTTATAATGTATGTTTTACAGGACAGGGCTTCTCTGTAAATAGAAAAATACCTACCTGGTACCAGTAGTATCTCTGCAGAAAGTAATAATGGATAAATAAATACATGTATTAGAGTAGCTGTGTTTGTATCTCACCTCGGCTTTCAGCCTCTCAATCTCTGTTTCCTGGTCCTCGAGCTGTGTGCGTAGCTGATTGGCTGCCACCTTCTCTGTCTCCATGATCTGGACCAGGTGGATGTACTTCTGCATTAGCACCTCACGCTCAATGATGATGTCAGAGTAACTGCATGATAATAGAGGGAGGGGAAATGGTTAAAGAGAGAAATATATAAGCATACAGTCTGTTATTCTAGTATTAAGTAGTAGTAAGTATTCTTGATTATCATTGATTATACTTCAAGTTGGCCAAAACTATTCAGCCTCATTTCAATCATAAAAGTTGATCAAACCTGATATCAAGTCTTGTTCAGGTGTATTCAAAAAAATATATAAACCAAAGAGTAAGAAAATGGTAGCTTGAGCAATTGAATGGTCATGTTGAATCAAGGCAAACTCCCAGATGATGAGAGGTAGTGAGCGAGAGATCAAGGCTATGATGTAATCAGTGTAGCACTATGGCACCAGAGTGTGACCTAAATTTGAACCGCTCCGAGCCAAGAGCACGCACTCACACTGGGACGGGTGGACTTATAAGCACACGCACGCACACACACACACCCGCACACACGCACGCGCACACACACAAAGGGAAGGACGACATGTGTAACGCCCCAAAAGGCTTGGGTTGATTGTGTGTAAGTGTGGACCACCACACTGTCATCCTGTGCCTCATAGCAGTCACCACCTCCTAGAGACACAGTGGAGACTCAACGTTTCTTCAGTCCCTCCTTTGCTTGGCAAAGGAGAGAGAAAAAAGAAATGATGTCTCGATGGAGGAGGGGAAACGATGGAAGAGGTAAGATTTAGAGCGCTAGTCTAGAGGCATGGAGGGAACAGCAGTCTTTACCTGGCCTCTGGATACACTCCACACACTCACTGCAGTCTTTACCTGGCCTGCTGGATATACTCCACACACTCATTGCAGTCTTTACCTGGCCTGCTGGATACATTCCACACACTCACTGCAGTCTTTACCTGGCCTGCTGGATACACTCCACACACTCATTGCAGTCTTTACCTCCACACACTCATTGCAGTCTTTACCTCCACACACTCATTGCAGTCTTTACCTGGCCTGCTGGATACACTCCACCCACTCATTGCAGTCCGTCTCCTCCTCAGTGCGCAGTTCAAGAGGCTTCTGGCCATCATGGCCAAAGATGACCAGGAAATAGTTCTGTGTGGGGGACAGACAGTCAGAGCACCGTTAGAACTGCTCTGAGAACTGCTCTATTGAATCCACGGGTCCAGACAGACTGGGAACATTCTGAGTTACAGCACACAGTAATAACACAATTCACTATCAGTTGTTTTCAAATGAGCAGGGATGACGTTGACACATCTATCACGATCTATAGCAAAGCCACATAACCAGAAACGATTTGAAATGGGTTAAAACAAAAGAAAATATGTTTTTACACATTCAAAGATAGCTTTCCTTGACAGTTCTGTAAAAACAGTTTCTTGAAAATGTCAGTTTTATTCGACACCAGCGGGTTGCGTCTGATCATCATAAAGCCTTGGGTTCATTCGTTATTCCTTACATGACCAGAGGCTTCTCATACCCACAGTGTCAACACAACACAACACATTCCCACTAAAGCATAAGCTAAACTGACAGGGCAGACTGTGATTCCCCTCCAGCATAGCCCAGTTATATCAATGGCCTTATGAAGTGGCTTTCATTAAAGAATGAAATGTCTGCAAATGGCAGTTGGGGCACAAGGATACAAACATGTTGTGCACGTACACAAGCACTTTGTTTCATTTCCTTGATTAGAACACCAGCACAAATGATTCAGGTGCGTGCACATGCACATGTTATTTCTATTTTTTGTTTATTGTCAAAAGTCATTTTGTACATCAAAAGTGTTTATCTGGCACTTCTTGACAGAAGCTAGTCCTTTTTCACTGCAGGCCACCCCTCCTCTTCTGACATCAAGGTTTAGACCACTTGAGGAGGTAATGTACTTTAACAACCAATAAAGTCTTTAGGTCCCTCACTGTCAAACCTGAATCACTTTAAAACTAGTTCGCATATTTTTTATATTTTCTTTTAGCATATAACTTACTTTTTCTTTTCCCCCCAAAAAACTTTAATGTGAATAACCTACAGTATCTTTTATATTATTATTGTTTTACATGTCTATACACACACACACACACACACACACACACACACACATATTCTGTATATATATATATATATATATATATATATATATATATATATATATATATATATATATACACACACATATTTTAAACTGCCATTTTTCAACTTTTTTGCAACATTTGCAGTTATTCTATGTTTAATTCGTACTTGAAATATTACTGCACTTTCCTTTGAGGACATTCCGTGGGGAAAGTAGGCCTGTGTGATGATGATGATGCAACGATAAGCGGGTGAGAGACACTAGCTAGCGTGTGCCGGCTCGAATCCAGAGAGAGGCTTAAGGGCTTGTCCGTGTTTCGTGTGGATGTCTGCGTGTGTGTGGCCGTGTGCCCCTGTGTGTCTGTTGTGTGTGTCCACGTTGTTATGCGGCTGCATATCCTCTGCCCATATAGTCTATTTTATGTGTGCCCCCCCCCCTCTCTCTCTCTTTCTCTCTATCGGTCTCTCTCCCCCTCTCTATCTCTGTGTGTGTGTGTGTGTCTGTGTGTGTGTGTGTGTGTGTGTGTGTGTGTGTGTGTGTGTGTGTGTGCGCTTACATAACTATCAGGGCTTGTTCAGCTCCTTGCACTGCTAATGCGGCTTCCCCAGCCGTGGGCCTGCTTTAAGCTAACGGATAACAAAGAGAGACAGACACTGAGAAAGAGACATAGTGACAGAGTGAGTGACAGTCCGATCACCCACTCTGTTCAAATATCTCTGGGATGAATATAAAGATGGAAGTCACTTAGCAGCAAATCCCAATACAACAAGTGCTACAGATATGGGTCAATACACCTTATATTGGGACTGGTTTCTTAGCTCTTAATAGTTGGTACTGTTTAAAGGCGAATGCACATGCTACCCTCAAGCTCTGACCAATGGACATAATGTGTATGGATATCAATAATACCATGTACACTAACACCATAGAAAACACTCAATAGAATAATGGAGCGTATTCTTATTTTTACTGTAGTGTAGAAACACAGAGAAAGACTTGTATGAACTAACTACACCGTTAATAAGAACAAAGTTCATAGAAAATGTGAGCAGACTTCACGATTTCTTCAAGTGCGTTCATACTGAGCACACAGTCAAATATGAGATTACAATAATCTCATATTATCACACACACACACGCACGCACGCACGCACGCACGCACGCACGCACACACACACACACACACACACACACACACACACACACACACACACACACACACACACACACACACCCATACACACTCATACACAAATACAAATGGCAAAGGTTGTATTACAACTATCCTGCACAGGAGTGTGAGGTAAAGCTCTGTCTGTATACTGGATATTCAGACAGTGTCATCAGGTCTAAGGAAGTGTAGGGCGGCTTTTCTTTGTCAGAGCAGAAGCATCCCAAAACACTGGTATTCGTACAAAGTTATACCCGCATTGCACACATCAACAGACAAAACACAAAATATTAGCGAGATATCTATTTTTCCAGCAATTATATACTTTATCTACGTCGGATTTGGGAGATTTGGAATCAATTCAGTGGCAAGGCTGGTTTTATTTATTTCATATCTGTCTCTTTCTCACACAAACCCGCACATATACACAAACACACATGCACACATACACCACGCTTAACCCTCTATCTGCTTCAACTGTATTTCTAATAGTTAACCTCACTTCTGTATTTGCTCCCCATCTATCTGTCCCTTCGTGTTTCTGTCACAATTACTGTGAGGAATGCAGCAAGGCGTGTGTGCATGTGAGCAGACACCAGCACTCTAAATGCCAAACACCTTTTATCCCAAACACTCCCCACTGTCAATCAGGACCGCGTCATCCTTTTTCAACATCTGTCTCTTTTTCTTATCCTAATATCTCTCCTAACACTCATCCTTTATCCTCTATCCTTTATTTATATGACTGATTTCCGTCATCAAAATTATCGTTCTCCCTCTTTTCTCACTCATTGTTTTCTTCATCACCCTCTATGTATTATCTTTTCGTTTTTCTTTCAATATACTGTATCTCCATTGCAGTGAACTTGTGGGCTCCCTTGCATAACATTTCTTGACAAGTGCTGTTCCTGCTGCTTGTGGTGTGTGTGTGTGTGTGTGTGTGTGTGTGTGTGTGTGTGTGTGTGTGTTCTGAAACAGTGCCACTTCAACTATCAACCTTCGTTACCGTGGCAACACATCAATCAGTAGGTCTGGTACAAGGTTGAGTAGCCTATCGTAAGCAATGGAATTAGCATTATGGTATTTTCAGGTGGAGCCAACAACTAATACAGAGGACCACTGACAGTGATATTTCTCTCAAATGGACATAGTCAGTTCTTTCCTCTCCTCTGCACAGCAAACACCCCTCTTCCAGAAGAGACAGTGCTTTCACACCAAACTTTCCGTGACTAACTCCCTACCTCAGCACAAAGATAGACTACAGCCCTGTGCCTGTGTTATCATCACAGCCTGTAGCACGGACGGGGCCACACGCAATCTTCAGATACCGGGAGCTTTAAAGTAATTCTCAACCCGTCATGGATTCTGTAGTCGAAGCACAAGTCTGCAGAAAAGTGATGACAACAGCACGACATGAAGACTAGGATTGCGTTTCTTTGCATCAGGTGCTGCAATAATGGCCGAAAAGTTTTATTTCGAGATACACAGTAACATAACTTAGATTGAGCCTTAAACAGAGGTAAATTGAAATCATGTGTCATTCTGCACATAACCATATTTAGCAATATAACATATTGGATTAAAAGACTTGTAGATCAGGTCAGCTCTTTGATGTGCTCGGATGTTTTGTCAGGGTGAGATGCTGCTGTTTTGAGCTGCCGGCGTTGGCCCGGCTTGCCCTGATCAAACAGGAATAATCAAACATGATGGCCATTCTGAGTGATGAAGGAAGTGACTGAAGCCCTCTTACTGGACAACAACATTAGTGCCTTATTATGGAGGCTGAGCACACTGGTATATTGCCATATAAAATTGTCTCTGCTTAGTAATAAGATAGAACATTCTCTTCAACACATTCGTCTCAATAATTCATGACCAAAAATGATTCATTACAAATGTGCTATGCAGTAAGTCAGCAGATAGATGGAGAAAATGGTGCAACTATGTTAACCTGCTTGGCTTGGCGTAAAAAGTCACCCTTCTGCACTTAATACAGTGCAGGCTCTGTAGCTCTCTGCATGACTAGTTCAGTGGCCAAACAGGAGCTAACACTGGCAGTCATGGGGACGGAGAGGCAGACAGACCCCTGTGGCTCCAATGCCATGTTTCAGGCTTCACGGACAGGAATGTCTTCAGATACAGTTTGACTCAAGTTTTAACAGCCATGGTTCTTCATCATATCTGTTTATATACATAGATACATACTTACATACATACACACACACACACACAGACACACACACACAACAACAACACACAAAAATAGTGTGATAAAAAGTGAATACTCTGGGGCTTTCAACAGAAAAGTGCAGGAAGTGAGAAGAGGATCTCTGTTGTAGTATGAACCCAGGTGTAGCTAGCCTGGGCAATTACAAAGTCCAGAATGGAACATTCATACATACATTCTGTGCCAATAATACTGTATGTTCTATTATTCTGTCAAGCAAGAGGGAGGACTGAAAATACACAGCAGAGACACAGGCGGACAGGACAGAATATTATGCTTTGATGTTTATCAAACAAAAACAATAGAAGATCCCTTTGAGTTCAACAAAATTGCTAATAGAGTCATATCAATGAACACTTGACAGTTTATCAAATGTCAGCCGCATGAGGTTAGCGTTGCACATAATGTAGTGGACGGGTCCAATATAGGTCCAATGTCCGCAAATCATCCAAATCATCCAGACTAGGAGATCCAGACGAAGTCAGCAGACAGCGGGTCACGTCTTCTCTGTCATGTGTAGATAGTGTAGTTCTCCCCACGGTCTCAGTGCCACCAAGCAATACCTCATCTTTTATGTTCCTCCATACTCGCTCCCTCAACAATAAAGCCCTGCTCATCAGTGCCATCATCGCTGGCAGGGAGATGGACTTTTATCTCCCTCATTGAAACATGGCAAAAGCAACAGGACCTTGGGGGTGGTCCACCAAGCTGCACCTCCAGGCCACACTTAGATTCAAGAACCTGGCTCCAAAGGCTGTGGGGGGCGGGCTGGCTGTAACCCGTGGATCTGACATCCAGGTCATAGAACTTCCAGTCCTAGCTGTCACATCTTTGGGATGTGTCGCAATCAAGTTGAGTGGCTCGCCATCTTTCCATGTTGTTCTTGTTTATTTCACCCCTCCCCCCAATCCCCCAAAGCCTCCCCCAGCTTCCTGTCTGAACCATCCCAGCGGCTCATACCTGTCTGCTCCATGTCACAAAACAAACTCCTACCAGGGGATTTTAATATTCACGTTGACTCCAGCAGCTGCACGTTTTCTGCTGGACTATTTGAACTTCACACAGAATGTACAGGGTCCTACACATACCAGGGATCACACAATATTTGGTGTGCTCCACTGGACTAGACCCTTCCCCCCTCCAGTGCCTGGACCTTGGCGTGCCTAACCATCATGCCATCTCCTTCACCGTTCCTGTCCCCCTGCCAAAACAACGGCACAAATGGATCATCGCGTTCAGGATCACACAAGGTTTCGGTACGCCAGCCCTTGGGAACATGGTCCTGTCCCATCTGGCCCCAAATCCTCCAATGCCCTCTGTAGATTACCTTGTATCTCCCTGTAATGCACCCCTAACCATTCTCCACTCTTGCCCCACTCAAAAGCCGGTCGGTTAACTTCTCCCATCCTGCATTCCGCTCTATGAAGGCCACAGATCGTCAGCTGGAGAGGCAACATCAAAGATCATGCCTCACTGTCCCCATTAAGGCCTTCAAGAACACATGCACAGCTATATTAACGCTCTGTCCCAGACCAAGACCGGATACTCCTCCACTCTCACAGGCAATCAGCAACTCAACAGCAGAATGCAGTTCTCAACCATCAACGGGCTACTACCCCCCCCCCCCCCCCCCCCCCCCCCCCCCCCCCCCCCCCCCCGATGTCTCTCCCCCCTGTCTGGTGACCCCGCTCTCTGCTCAAGGTTCCTGGACTTATTTCAGGCAAAAGTTCACGCCATCCACCAGCAGCTCCAGATGCCTGACCCCACTCCATCACCCTACCCACTGGTTGGTGGTTCTCTCTGCTTGCCGTCCGCCAGTGCTGTTTTCCCCCCATCTCCCCTGTTGATGCTGCACAGGTCAGTGGATAAGGCTTGTGTTGCTGCCCTGCGTCCCCTCATGGTTGGCATTATTTTAAATTCATCTTATCCTGGAATCCGGCACAGTACCCTCCAGTTTTAAAATGGCTACTGTCACCCCCGTCCTAACAAACTCACAAACTACCGGCCAATCTTCAACCTTCCCTTCCTCAGTAAGACTGGGAAGAGTAGTCGCCGACCAACTTCACCACCACCTATCAAACCATGAGCTATGAACCCCTTCAGTCCAGATTCCGAGCACATCACATTACAGAGATTGCCCTTGTCAAGATCACTTACAACCTCCTCACTGCTTCTGACTTCGACCACCTCAGTATCCCCATCCTGCTAGACCTTTCAGATGCTTTCTAAACTGTCTGCCCAGCAAAGCCATGGCTAGGCTCCAGTATGTCAGAACTCAGCTGCCAGGGTTCTCACCCGCACCAAACCCTGGCAGCACATCACTCCCACACTCATGCACCTGCACTGGGCCCGAGATAAGTCCAATGTCAGCCACAGAATGCTCCTCCTCACGTACAACTCCCTACACCCCTAAATACCTTACTGACCTCCTTCATTCCAACATCCCCTCTCAGGTCTACTGACATGGGACTACTCTCCATCCCCCACTCCAGATTGCGGACTACTGGGGACTGAGCATTCAGTGTGGCTGCCCCTACCCTTAGGAACTCCCTCCACATGGAGATCCAAAATGTAGTCACTAGAAACATTTAAAAGGCGCTTAAAAAAACACTTGTTTTGTCAAGCCTATGACTGAACTGATTTGAATTAGATTTGAATTTAAAACAGGTTATTTATTTAATACTTCATATTAATTGTTTTAACTATAATGATTCATTTTATTGTAGTTCTATTTCAAGGGTGACTTGAAAGGCACTCTTCAATTAAAGGCATTATTATTATTAGTCTAGTGAAATGTGGTCTGTCAGTAGTTTTTGTCATAGTGACAAATTCATCCAAAACCAAAATGTAAGGATAAGCAGAAAATTACTAAAGCACTTAGATTGTCTATTTACTATTCTACGAGTTTGATTATTCAAACTGGTCTACTCCCATCGATTGGCATATGACCAAGCTGATAGTTTACCTAGAATGCATGATGGTTGCATGAACTGTTGGCCGTAGGATATCAACTAAGTACACCTTCTTTGCTTAATCATTTTCTTATGCAAGCACTAAATATATTTTATCACCTGTTATGACAAGGCTTGGTTATACGAACGATCAACCTTGTGTCTGGCAGAATAAGTTTTACTATTCAGGTCTTACCTGCTGCTTATCAGACGACTCCTTGCCGATGGAGGAGACTTTCGGCGCGGGAACTCTCTCACAAGTGCATCCTTCCAGGAGATATATCCCAGAGGGTCGTGTGCTCTGTTCGTTCTCAAAGTAAAAAAGCACATTCTGATGAAGTGCAAAGTACTTCTCATTCCATCGGCTATTCTCCGTGGTCTTCTTGCTCAGAAAACCGCGCTTGGTGCCCTCCTTGCGCGCAACAACCGACAAATAAAGAGCGTGCCCCTCGTTGTACCGCACGCTCTTCTGCATTTTATGTTTGCCCTATTTTTGTCAATCTCAATTAGCGACCTATTGGTTCACATCTGCAAGATATGTGTCATGTTAATGGGTAGATAAAAGAACAGAGAAAGCAAGAGTTTGTAACGCGAGTGAGGTAATCCAAGCTTACCGCAGACTAGCAGGGAAAAGTTGGAGTGTCCTAGCACTCTGCGCAACGCACATCAAACTCGCAGGTTGACAGTAGTTCCACTGCATGGCCTGTCCAGACTGCCCCGCAATTAATTGGCAAGTGCGTCTCCCTGATTCAAACTTCGCAAGAATTTTTAATCTCGTGCAATTGCTTTAACTATGTGAATGTCAACAACGAATTGAAGAGAAAAATATTTAAAAAGAAGAATATTGAAAATGTTATCATATACGTAAAACAAAAATAGATTCAGGGAACAGACGGTGAAAACAGAATCACGCTCGAGATCAGCGCTAATCGGCTTTGACGCCAACTTAAAGAGACAGGTCGCTCCAACCCACTTTAAACTACTGTCTGTCTGCTATGATGGATGTTTGCTTTACTGTCTCATTCAAAATGCATCAGAGAATATGGGTCGTGAGAAAGGAGAAAATGACTCAAATCATGCAGAAATGTGCAGTGTCAAATTAATATTTACAACCGGCCATTTGCAATTGTCTCCCTTGCTCTCTTTTGCTCTTCTCTTTAGAAACGCACGCTAGCGCCCATGCACACACAGGCACGCACACACACACGAACACACACACACACACACACACACACACACACACACGGTTGTAGCTACCTTGTTTGCTTTAAAGATGTTGACTATAGCAAATGTGATATTGTTTAATTCAGAACTCAGATATATTTTTTTGATTATTCCCAATTAGTGTTAAAGCACCAACATATGTTACTGAGTGAGTGAGTGAGTGAGAGAGAGAGAGAGAGAGAGATAGAGAGAGAGAGAGAGAGAGAGAGAGAGAGAGAGAGAGAGAGAGAGAGAGAGAGAGAGAGAGAGAGAGAGAGAGAGAGATTGGTGTGGGGCTGTTATGCCTGCCATTGTATGCTGCAAGCAAACAAAGCAATTCCATAACACTTTCGGTAAACAAACACACACAGTCTGGTCTGCACTCTAAACAGTGCTGTCTGCTGGTGGGGAAATAATGTACACCCTGCTTAAACCTTGCAGCAGAGTTGTGCTGCCCACTAGTTAATACAGAGGTCTGGACAACGGTATGACTGCTGCCAAAGATGAGGACATAACATCTTAAAATCTGTAAAGATCACACACACACACCACACACACACACACACACACACACACACACACACACACACACACACACACACACACACAAATGCCACAAACACACACACAAACATACAGGCAGACTGTAATCAACTAGCTATCAATAGAAGGTATTTTTTATTATTTCTAAAATGTTCCTGACTGTATATTTTTAATCATGATGGACTGGATTATAATCCTGGATAGTAGTAATTCCAAAGACATTATCAACTATGTTTCTAGTGTTGAAGTTGGAGCTTCTCTTGCAGAGGTCCATAGAGGGGAGCTACCTTACTAGAGGCCCTCGTATTCACTCTGCCTCCACCCACAGTAGCAGCAGAGCATACAATAATCGATCCCACAAGGGTGTGGATCTGTGCCCACCCAGGGTATAAGACAGCAGGGCCTGACAGGGGACCGGACACCCACACACAAACCACCTCCGCTCAGGGAAGCCTCAGGAGAAACAGAAACAGCTCACAACTTTCTTATAGTTTGCCCAGAGCAAAGCTCAATAGCTGAGATATGCTGACTAATTCACCGACAAGACAATGGACCCAGGACGGAACAAAGATGGAAGCAGACAACCCACTTTAAAAGTATTTACATTTGTTTACTTACCTTATAGTCATTCTAGGAGACGTTTTTATGCAAAGCGACTTACAAATAGAGCGTTCAACATGAGAAGATAAAAAACACAAATCAGGTATAGATAAATAAGTGCATTCCTAACCCAATCGCCTAGATAAGAGTGTTGCACCACATTAAACGGCAGAATACAAATCAAGTTCATCACTAACCTAATTATCGGTTAGGAGAAATTCAAGTGCAAGAAAATAGTTGGGAGGTTGTTCCCCCACTGGGGGACCGGGTCGTGACCGCGGTGCCAGGCTGCCCTTTCCAAGGAGTGAGGGGGTGACAAGGCGACGCGTGGCAGCAGTGGGTGGGGGTGGGCATGTGGAGGGAAACAATCCTGCTGGGGTTGGATGGCAAGGAAACGCAACAGCTCACCTGCACAGCCTCAAGGGCAGGAGGCAGGGCCACCGTGACACATGACACAACAAAGCCTGGGGACGTGGGGCTGGACCATGGTGGCCATCTTGAACCAG
>CM030172.1:26422966-26493156 GCA_017639675.1 Aplochiton taeniatus | reverse complement strand
TGTTTTTCCATCTTATTTGAGTCAATGACAGTTTTATTATACATTAATTATTTATTTTTAAAATCCCAATACTCACTTATTTCTCTTTCTGTCTCATTGCCCATAGGTGGTAGCGTAAGTGATAGCACAGCATGGACAGCTTCTTCAAGGCTGCCGTTTGTGACCTTGACAAATTGCTTGATGACTTTGAGCTCAACACTGGTAGGTTGACTCTTGCTCTAAACTTCTCAAAATACTAATTACATGTAATTATGGAAATCAGATTGCAATCTTTTGGTTGAATGGAGATTTTTTTTTTCATATGTATATTTTATTGGCTGTTTTTGCGATTGTCATTGGATGTTACCTAAAACTTAAAAATTAAATGTCGATAGCTTTTAGCTTTTCTAGAGATGATCTTATATTTGTCTCCTTTGTTCTTGCAGAAGAGCTTGATTGCAAACCTGTTGCTCTTACACCCACTGCATACCCAGTCTCTTCACTGGGCTCGCAGGGTTCAGAATCCTCTACAGGGACACATAGCCTCCCAGACCTAAACTCGCTGCACTATGGCACTGCCCCAAGCTGTCCGGACCGGCCCCCCACCTACAGCCAAAGCCCCCCAGAGAGTGATCTCAAAGGACAGCCTCTTACTGGAGTGGACCTTCTCTCCTCTGTTGGCCGTGGGACAGCAAAGAGCTCTGCTCCTCCATGCCCCGACCGAGCCCTAAAGCCTGTGTGTGACCTCGTCAATGACACCAGCTCTGCCATACTTGCCAGGGCCAATAATAGTAATCATGCTGCTTTTTCTGAATTGGATGTTATAGACAGGGCCAAGTTGGAGGAGGGGGAGCTACTTGTGGATTTTAATAGTCCACTGGTTACTCTATCTAGAGAAGAGAGTGGTGGAGTTAGTCAGGGCGCTGGTTATAGAAACACTGGAAGAGAAGACGCCCTAGTGGGAGACGTGGGGTTGCTGGGACGAGATTCTAACAGGGCAGAGAGTCAGTGTTCCTCCTCTCTTAGTCTATTGGACGTAATTCTACCAGCTGCAGTGGAGAGGACTGCAGACGGAGAGGAAGAGGACGCAGAGGTGGCTCACATAAACCAACTAGTGGACAGCTCCCCTTCTGACCTTAATGCCCGGCCAGGGGCCATGCCCCCAAGTAACCCAATCGAAGATATTCAGAGCTCTGAAAAGACATGCGATGTTGGTGAAGAGGAGAAGAAATGTTTAGAATCAACCGACACCAACGAAACACAAGTTCCTGATGGTCCTAACACTCTAAGTCCTTCAGCAGAGAAGGAGTGTTCTGGGCTGTCCTGTCTCCCCAGAGCTGTGTCCATGTGTGGGGCTTTGGTGAGACAGAAAACCAAGGAAGAGTCTACAGGGGTGGATGATGAGGAAGAGGTGGCCTCCGCTAGACTTTCAGAGGCTGATTGTCTGTCAACTGTGGAGACTAAACAAGACCTTTCCCTTCCAGCGGAAAATGTTCATGTCGAAGATTGTACCTCTGCTGAGGAGGACAGCTGTACCCCATCTCTACCCGAAAAGGTTGAGTCATCAGCAACGCTGCCTGTTTGTACAGACACTTTGGAGCCCTCTGTGTGTCAGCAGTCTCTTGAGGTCCTTGTTTCTCCTGGAGAGCAGCAGCCCTCCTTTTTGTCCCCTGGGGCTGGTTCTGTGCATGCTCGCTCACCACCTCATTCAGAGCCTAGCCCCACTGAGACCCCTGAGTTTGACTTTGAGTACCTGCCCGAGAGTGACCAGGCAGGGCTGCTTGTGACGGACGAGGAGCTGGATGCTTTTCTCCGGTCCCAAGCGGGGGATCTGGAAGAGCTCTCTCGCTGCAGCAGGGTTGGAGAATTTGCGCAGGATGAAGGGTTCTCGGAGCTGAATGGGGATCTGGAGGACAGGCTGGTGGAGGAGGAGCTGAGGAGCTATGGCAGAAGCAAGGGAGATGGTGGGGAAGGTCAGGCCACTCCGTCTGGGGAGGAGATGGTGAACCCTGCTACATCTAAGCCCTCGCTGGTCATCCCCGGCACCTGCCAGTCAGAACTCTTGACAGGGGTTCATCCGTGTGAGAGCCCTGACAGGTCTTTGCCCAGCGGCATCCTCAGCCTACAGCCTTGCTATGGAGGAGCCAGACCCAAACAGCTACACTGCCAAGCTGCCAGGTCGCCTCCACCCACAAATGAGGGAGAACAGCAAGACCAGATGCCCAGGGACCCGTCAGAGGGTCCCAGTGTTGAAGAGAAAGCTGAGCCGAACAGCCCACCCTCTCCTCCTAGCCCCAATCCCGCTGAGGAACCCTCCCACAGCTGTGAGCCCATGGCGGCATATTCACCCCAGGAGCGCTACGAGACCACTGTGGAGTATGACGAGCTCTCTGAGCCTCCACCTTACCCTGGAGAGCCCCTTCCAGAAGGAGCTGGCCCCGTAGATGATAGCGGAGTGGAAGTTGAAGGCGTGGGGTCCAGGCAGCCCTCCTGGGTGCCAGACTCAGAGGCTCCCAACTGCATGAACTGCTGGCAGAAGTTCACCTTCACCAGGAGGAGACATCACTGCCGGGCCTGTGGAAAGGTATGAGACGTTGTTCAGGTTGTTTTGTCTTCATCATTTAAATTTGTTTGTCAAGCCAATTCATTTGATTATATCTTGAGACTGTAAACATCTATGAAAACTGATAGTAACATTTTCGTTTGCTTGGCATAATAGCTTGGCTGCAGTGGTTTGCAATATTTGTAACAGTGCCAACCAGTAGAAGTTTGCAGTTTATTTGGTTCATATATTGACATCCTGCTGTTTGCCCTTTTGATTGCATAACCTTAAATACCCATATCTTCACTGAATAGAAGCTGCAACTAACTGTCAAATAATATGCCAGCCAACCATTGCCCTAAACACTAGTAAGTTTAGCTTGCCTTAACTAGGATGCAAATGTTTTTAGCTAACTTTGAATTACTGAAACAATATTGCGAAGCAAACGGCACTGCATCTTTCCACAAGGCAGTTTTTGAGTAGGAAGAAAACCTAATATTTATGACTTGAAGTGATAGTTCAACATTTTAGGAAATAAGATATGCCCCAACTTACCCCATGTCAGATGAGATGATTGATATACATTTTGTATCCGTATGTCCAGTATTGAGTTAGGTACATGGTCATTGTAAAAGTAGCCTAGCCTAGCGTTATAGTAAGCTCGAGGTAACCATTAGCATGGCTCCCAAAAGTGACTAAACACTCCTTAAAAAAAATTCCAAAGCTGTGTTATCATCATCTGCATTTCGCACGTGCCGAAATGATAATGTAAAAGCAAGACATTTTTAGTATTGCATATATTGTGAAAATATGTCTATGGTCACCACTCTACTTCAGATGTTAGCTCCTTCAACCTACCAGACACAAGGTGAAACAAAGGTTCCACATTCCAATACCTCCAACCTTCTATCTGTTTCAAGATGGAAGATATAACATGTAAATGACACATCTTTGGAATTTTTTATGGAGTATTCAGTCACTTTTGGGAGCCATGCTAACGGTTACCTTGAGCTTACTATATCGCCAGGCTACTTTTCCGACGACCACGTAACTAACTCAATACTGGACGTACGGACATAAAATGTATATCAATCATCTCGTCTGACATGGGGTAAGTTGGGGCATCTTATTTCCCATGTTGAACTATACCTTTAAAGTTAAGTCTCAGATCTATTTAAGTGCGATCTTTTAGAGTTAGACAATGTATGAAGATTTACAGTAATGGATTTGATGGCAGTAATCGGTGGCTTAGTGTGTAGGACTGCTACCTGGTGACTTAAGGTCATGAGTTCAAACACCACTTAAGTTGCTCCAGGGGGAGTGTCCCTGTAATTTCATTGTAAGCCGCTTTGGATAAAAATGTCTGCTAAATGATGAAAATATAAATTTTTAATAATTCATTAGCTCAATATCTACTTCTTTGACTTACATGCATGAAACTGGCATAGACATTGAACATTTAGCTCATTGACTTACAGCACCGCCCACTACTAACCTTCTGGCCATGCTCCGAAGTTCTCTCTCTTTTCTTTGCTAAGGCAGTCTCTCATTGGCACCCTTGGTCCATCCCATAATCTATGATCTGGTGCCAGGGGTCAGAACCAACTAACTGCGAAGTAAAGAGGGCCCCACTACAAAATTCTTGGCTTCAGTTGTCCATTTGAAACTGTTTTGTTTGATTTAATGGAATAGCAAAACTGTTACTGCTTCCAGTTCTTCGATAGAACACTATACACCACAGTTGTTACACTAAATATAGCCTCTCTAGAAGACATATCTCTCCATCCTATGTGACACAGTAGATACACAAAGTAGAGTATGACTCAGCAATTGCTCCGGACCCACTATAGATTTCCACTCAGCCCTCTGGGTTAAAATAGGAGCTAAGAAGTCCAAGACTGGTGATTAAAACAGCATTAGTGAGTACCTTGGTCTTTTGTTATTCACAGCAGAAACAACTGTTTCCTCTAGGGTAAAATAAGAAGAGGCCTAAACCATTTAATGTTCTTTGATTTCAAGGTTACACTGTGACTGTGAATGTAGAGCATTGACAGATGCATCTCTTTATGCAAGCTATATCTTCACAGCTTGACCAAGAGCTAGATTGCAAACACACAAACAACAAATGGCTTTGTTTTTCTTCTTCACCTTTACCCCTGTCAGGTATACTGTGCTGTGTGCTGCAACAAGAAATGTCGGCTTAAGTACCTGGAAAAAGAGGCACGTGTCTGTGTTATCTGCTATGAGACAATACAGAAAGGTAAGCGTCTGTTGATTTAATCTGTGCAGAACTGTCATAAGCAGAGACTGAATACATCAATATGATGAGATTTCGATGTGTGAATCCCAAGAATATTATTGAGTTCCTGGCAACAATCTTGTCAGTTGTTTTTAAAACGCATACAAGTAAACTAGATGGAAAATGTTCAACAATAACATCCCAACGTTGATTAAAAAAACTGTAGTAAAAAGCTCCGAAATGATGTGCCTTTACCTCATCTATATGATGCTCAAATAATACATTTACAAAATAAATGCTCAAATAATAAAAATATGAAAAATTAACAGTCAAAAAAAGTCAATCAAAGTACACACTTGAAATGCTATACAAAGAAGAATGACATTTACAAAAAGTATTTGATCCAGTAAATTCCGATTTGAAATGATACCAACTTAAATGCAATGTATTAAACATGGTTAAAGGAATCCTCTATTATCCACAATCATTGTTGTTTTATATGCTACAACTATGATAGTTTTTATTGACATCTGCCGCATTGTAAGGCAAATTATCATAGTATTAGGAAGGAGAGCAAAACTACATTGAAAAATATTGCTAACTTTGGCTGACTAAAGTGCTACGGAAAGAAGATCCATTTGGGATTTGAAAGAGCCAGCTCAAGTTCAAGTTACATGTTTTTTTCCAGTTCCTCTTGATGAGATCTGCAATGTCCAAATACCCGAAACAAAGAGGCAGATATTGTCTTCTACTGTTTAACTTAATTAATCACACGATTTGCAGGTAATAGTGTTGTCAAAATGTGGCCAAATATCCATGCTTTGAAGGAGGGATCACATTTCACTTGAGCATACTTTGTTGGTCAGCGTTTAGGAGCGGACCAATAACCATTACTTCTATCAGTTTGTGGTATCATTCTTGCCAGGATCAAAATGTCCTTAAAAGTTATGATTCTAATCAGTGTTTACATAGTAGTGTAACTTGAAAATGGGGATGTGGAGTGAGTGGAATAATTCTCTCCCTGGCTTAATATGGCTACCGCTCAGCTAACAGACTGGGCTCTCTCCTGTATACTTAGGCCCTAGTGTCTACTTGGAAGGCTCTAAAAGTATCAATGAGTCGTATTCCTCATTCATGCTCATTATCTACCCGCAAAAGCTAGCAGGTTTGTTAGTGTGTGTGTTTGAGGGCTGCATTCCTTCAGCCAGTGTGTGAATGCTCCCCAGAGCAGTCGTGTTCCGCCTTCCTTCAATTGTGATAAAGTGCCCCGGCCTGCCTCGAGACAGTATTGCACATAGAAATGGACAAACTAGAATGTTAATGTTTGCCCTGCATATACACGTCATTGTTTGATTACTACAGTCTTAAAGTGGGATTTTCAAATGGGCCCAGTTAAAAGGCGTATAATGATTTTTTTTACGTGATGGGTGGGTGCTTACCACCTGACTTGAGTTCGTTCTGCTTCTATGGCCCTGGTTGTCAGCTGTGATTATTAAAGACCTGCCCCTGGATGGAAGCCATTACGGCAAGTGCAGTGACTGCTGCGGAAATAAGGGGAGGGGTAGGAGGAGGGGTGGGGGAGGACAAGAGGGAGGAGAGGAAAAAAGATAGATGGAGGGGGCATGCAAGAGGAGCTGAGAGCAGAGGGAGAGCGAGGTAGGTATGTCAGGACATTGCTATGTGTCCTTGACTCTCTGTGTGTGTGTGTGTGTGTGTGTGTGTGTGTGTGTGTGTGTGTGTGTGTGGTAAAGGGCCCACCTGACGCAGTGTGCGCGTGATGCTCTCAAATGCACCCCATCCCAGTCCCTGCGTGTGTGTGAGAGAGAGAGAGAGAGAGAGAGAGAGAGAGAGAGAGAGAGAGAGAGAGAGAGAGAGAGAGAGAGAGAGAGAGAGAGAGAGAGAGAGAGAGAGAGAGAGAGAGAGAGAGAGAGAGAGAGAGAGAGAGAGAGAGAGAGAGAGAGAGAGAGAGAGAGAGAGAGAGAGAGAGAGGAAACGGGGTCTGTCCACTTTACTTGGGATGGTTAGTGGTGGAGCGGCGATGCTTTCCTCCGGTCTCCGTTATTGTTTTTCTTCCTCTCTCATATCAGTACAGAGTGCTGTCTGTGAAGCAGACCCCTTTGCCAGGAGTCTGCAGCTAGCACTGCTAACAGGCTTTCAGGGCTAACAACTTACCCGCCTCAATGAAGTAGACTGTGCTAGACATTGCCAAGGCTAACAAAAGTGGAGTTACGCTAAGGAATTAGGTCATCGTTAACAAGGGGACAGACTCAGTGGTCGAATGGGCAACAACAGTGAGGTAAGACTCAACCGATTTCCTAATGAGGAGACTGATCTTTTTCTGCCTTGTAGAATTTGTATATTTCTGGCTTATTTGATTAGTCTGTGAGTGTGTGGGCTATTGCTGTTCCAATGTTGACATTCTTTTTACTGCAGGTACAAATAAAGAAATACATTTTTTGATAATGTCAATGACGCAACACAATTTAAGCCAGCTCTTCATCTTATAGTATTGGCTGAGTATGTTGCCTAGTGCTCTTAGTGCCTTGTCATGTCTCAGATTAAGGGGAAACAGCTGTTCATATTTGTATTATTTATTTATATTTACAGGGTTGACAGACTACGTACATTTTGCAGCACTGCCCTTTTCACAAGAGACGCAATGAAAAATCGAATAAAACCACAAAATAAAGTAAAGAAAACATTCTAAATAAATACAACAAATGTGTTACGATCTAGTACACAATTTAATTTATGTCCCACACAAAACTCTAATATTGGAGCATATTGATACAACTTTTGCTCAGGTGTCCTATTTGGCAATGTTTGTTTTGGTAGATATGTTTCTGTGCTCTCAAGTGCACTGTATGTAAGTGGTAAGTTGTTCTCGCCACTGTATAATCTGGTCGGTATGACGTTTATAGTGCTCGACATTTAGGCTTGTCCGGGAAAAGCTAAAAAGTCGGACAATTGAATTACAGAATGAACTAACTGACAAATATGACATTACTATTTAAATACAGATATTATGAAACAAAAAATAGTGATGCTCAGAACTCGTTCAGCTACACAATCTTTTTTGTTAATCGTTATCAGTGCCAGAAACCTTGGAAAAAGTGACAGCTAAATCTTCCAAGCACGTTTAGGCCGCGCTACGTCGCAGCCCTATTAATTCGCTGACGCTCTTATCCGCAAGTCAAGCCAAGTGTTAAAAGCAACCGTCAGTAATGGGTCAATTATTACACTAAAACTACACAAAAACATACCCAGCCTACTTTGTTCATGCCTCTCTTTGGCTGTAAACATCAACTATAAACAAGGGGCGCCCTGAACATAATAATAACCACTATCTGCTATGGCAAGGCTATAAAAAGTCAGTCTAAAATTTGATGATGTAGCTAGACAAATATCAAAGCCCAATAGTATCCCAATTGACCTTGTTCTACTGAAATTCGCCTTGTAATATAAAACCACTTTCTCAGGTTGGGTAGAGGAAAAAAATGTCAAAGAGTACCTGCCATCTGCGTTATTGAGAAGTTAAAATAGGCTAACGACATTAAACTCTTAGCACGCGCACTGTCCCTCCAGCGGGACATTCTCTTTTTATTTTGAACGTTTGTATGTGTTTTAATGATTCGCTTATTATTGAAAGTAACTTCAATGTCTGGATATATGTAAGAAAAGGTTAAACCCTCGCCTTATTACCACCACTGCTGATTCACCTCTATTGATCTGTGATAAAATGAAACACGTCTTCACAAAGGGCTAATAACAAGCTGGAGTTAGGAGAATACTGGGTGCACCAGACTTTGTTGTACGTGTTTACCCGGGTTGATGGTCCGGTGTCAAAGGGGTATAAGATCCAATGTTGCAGGACCATTGGAGCAGCATCTCAGCTGCGCTTTAAGTCTATAAAACAAGCTAACATGATTCAACGATCAGTTGACGATAGGCAAGACTTCTAATCAGATGTGATTATGTAAATTCTTAGTCAGGGACACCCCTAATACTTTCATTTCGGAGAAATTTCAGTCATTTATTGAATGAAACAAAGTTCTCTGCAATAGCTCGTAACATCCACTTAGTTGCTTTAATTCTAGCATTTCAGACGTTTTGCATCCACTTTGCTACTGCTGCTCGTCTCTTTTCCATTCTTTTGACTCAATGACCCCATTTGCTAAGCAGTAATACACGATCAACAGCAGCTCGACTTGAATGACCTCCATGTTTTGTATTGTTACAGTGTTGCACAAATAATTACGCCTTGCCGTCGCTTTGTATCGTGTATGTCAGTGGACAAATGTGCCTTGTCTTCTTGGGGAAAATTCCTGCAGTGGTAATGCAGCGGACAATAGCCTGAAGAAACCTTCCTTGAAAAGTAGTTCTTGGGACTAAAAGTTCAGGGGACTTTTGATTGAAACAAGGCTTATCGTTAACTTTCTGTAGGAGGTGATTTTGGTCCCCCTATCGTTTGCTTGATCTAATTATTTTCTCTAACTTGCATTGCGTTTTTACAAGACTGAGTGATTACATGATGACTTGACAACGACTATAAGACGCCAAAATAAATCTCTTCCTTATTTAGTGACGTACTTTCTTAAGCTGTAAAGCAATTCGATACACCTTTTTCGTGGGAGATGGTACACGGTGGCAATTAAACATTGAGACCTCGAAGACTGATCTGAACCGCGTTTTTTCATTCTCCCATAGACATTACAATGTGCATTCAGAAGAAATGTATTGAAAATATGTTACAAATAAGTTACCTATATTTGAAAATGTGTACTCTTATGAGGGATTTAGGCTAATCAATAAACTGCACATCGGGCTTAGTCATCAGTCTGAGAGAGGATGAAGGGGAGTGCAGCGGCGTTCGATGTATTTTTTTATCTGTTGCTGCTCTACTGGAAGCTAATTCTCAATTTTGAATTTGACTCATTGGTGTGCACAGATGAGGCACTATTAAGCTTTAAGCTGTTTACAGTATCAATCTTTTGGCTTCTTTTGTTGATTTTTTATCACAAAATAATTGGCATTGATGATGGTCGTGTTTCGTTTTTTTGTGTGTAAAAGGATTTAAATTGACCCAATTAAGATTAGAGGTGCTCGATTATGGCAACAATCATTCACCATTCTGGTCAATATTGTGATCACGATTATTTTACACGATAACTCATTGACTTGTCTTGGAAACATCATGCATTTATTGAACGTGAAACGTGTCATGTCTTAACATTGAATTTTCTTAAACTTTATAGAAAATATTTAAATACTGTTAACCAATTTCTTGAATTCCTGGTAGGTAACAGTGCTAATTGGGCGCATGTCTTTTTCTAAGAATGTGATGGGATCTGTCATTTCTTTGTCTTTGAGAGCTGGATGGGTAGGTGGTTGCATTATAAAGAGTGTCCTTAATCAATGACTGTTGTGGTGGAAGAAGTCGAGGGGGCTTTACTTTTCAGTTTTTTGCTCCTTTATTGTTGGTCATAGATCACTTTGTGATTGAATTTAGGTGTTGAAAATGTTGGGGGTGCACTGGAATTACAACCCTAGACAAAATGAGAGCATCATTGCGGAACGGAATGCAGCACAGTAATTGTTCTATCTCGATTATCTTGTTTTCATAATCGTTGGAAGCCAAAATTATAATTAATCGAATTAATCGGCAAGCCCTAATAAATACTGTATGATAATCAAATTTTAATAGACAATATTTTCCATTATTATTATGAGGTGAAGGTTTGCCTATTGCCACATGTTCAAACTCTGTGACCTTTATATCTAGGCTAAATATGTTTATCAAGAGTTTTATTGTTTGTTGTTGATGGCAAGTATAATCATATCATGGTATAGAAACAGGGTATCTCTTTGATGCTGACTGTTGTCTATTGTTTTCATTGTGTTCCTTGGGTCACAGCAAGTTCAGTACACTTCTGTAAAGAAGTATTTCCCCTGTTTCATTTTCTTTATTTTTGCACATTCACTATATTGATGTGATCAGAACTTTTTAATTATCAATAAAAACATCTACATACAAAAGTTAGAACAATTACAATAATGTTCAACAAATCCTTTTCTTCTATGGACATACACAAAGTCAGATAACATTTCCAAGCTTGGTAGAATAGACATATTCCACACTTGTGGAATCACAATCAGCCAGTCAGTGGGTCAACATGTCACACAGTGTGTTTTGGTAGCGACATAACACTGGTGTAGATGACGAGTGCCCCTTCCAAAGGCAGTTTGGAAAAGGGCATCGACATTTTTAATAATAAAGGCAATTTTTACTTTCGCCAAAATATTTCCACTGCTTGTTATGAAAATAAGAAGAAAATGTGACCTGTTATCTGTTAAAGTACAGTATATCTCGGTTTTGTATAGGATTTATACATTTTACACTAAATGCCATGTGGCTTTGCTGTTGTTCTTAAGTTCACCAATGTGAGCTGGGTCTAAACATTGCTTTAAAATGTTTCAAAAAATGATAGTATATTATATTAAATATCTATATTTATTTATTTAAAATCTAAATTCCACAGGAAGCCAAGCCATTGTAGCAATGCCAGAACTGGAGTTCTGTTCTTTTTCGTTGTTTTTGTTAAACTCTGTTGGTACATTTTGTTCTAGCTGCCAACATGGGTGTTGGATGGCAATCAGTCTTTGTGTAATCTAGTGCCATTGCCTTGTTTGTCCTGCCCTTACCTTGCACCTTTGCTTTCCTCTCTGTGCGCCACCAGTTCAGGCCCTGGAGCGTATGATGAGCCCCACTGGTCCAAGCCCTAACCCCAACGTGCCCTCCGAGTATTGCAGCACTATCCCCCCTCTCCAGCAGGCCCGTGCCGCAGGAACCCTCAACTCTCCTCCACCCACTGTCATGGTGCCTGTGTCTGTGCTCAAACAACCCAGCAACGATGGTATGCACACCATAGTGCACTGACTAGGAGTGTAACAGTTCACAAAATTCTCGGTGCGGTACATTTTAGGCACAGTTCACTAACTTTTTGGTACAGCAAAATACATTTAACTTTAATGTAATAACATGAGTAGGGATATCTCACAACTTAATAAATAGTGTTTTTTTACTTTGATTATCTGGCCGTGCCGAGAGCGGATATAAAAGTGGGTGGCTCTGAGACGTCATTGCTCGTCGTTAAGCCTTCAGGAGGTATCATGGGCTCAATTTAAGGAAATATCCGGGATATAAGGTCCCCATTTGAAAACCCCAATTACATATCTGCTCTCAACCCAAATCCATTCTAAATATTGGTTTTTAGAGTCCTCACATTGGACTTTTGGCATAATCGATATTATCCAGATGGTTTTCTGGTGACTGTGAATAGAAGAACTGACAACAAGGAAAAGTCCTTGTGACAGATTGGGGGAATAGACCCCAATGGGGTATATATGGGCTAGCAACTCATGTCTGGATCACTAAACACTGAAACAGCCCCTGAAAAGCTACTAACAGATAGAATTGAACATTGGACTAGAGAGCATTGAGAACGCAGGGTTGGCAGGAAAGCTAAAGCAATGGGCCCTACAGTTTGAAGTTCTACCCCAGTTCATGTAGCCTTTCACAGTGTATGGGTTATATACCCATTACTAAAGTTGAAAAGCTTGAAAGAATATTTAGCTTTTATGTTAGAAAATGGTTACGGGTTTCACAATGTCTTAGTAGCCTGCTTCTCAAAGGGAAAGGTGCTCTAGAGCTGCTGCTTTCCGGGACTACAGAGGAATTTAAGTGCACTAATCAGAAATGACACTTAAAGAATCCTGAGATTCAGCGTAGTAAGATAAGTGGCACCAACAATAGTAACAGGACAGAATGTAATTTTAGAGAAACAATGCTGCAGGCAAACGCAGCCCTTGTGCATACAGAAATAGTAGGACAAGTAGAGCATGGACAAGGAGGATTTGGACTTGGCACAAGAAAACAGAGATGGTCAAAATCAACTCCTTTGGAACAACCCAAATTACTGATAGATCAGATACGTAAGCAGTAGGGAGCTCCAAAACTCTCAGAAGCTAAGCCAAGGCGATGGATGAATTGGGAAAGTGTAGAGCAGAGAAATATTACCTGGAAGGACTTGTGGGGAATGTAATCTTCAGTAATTACCTTTATTGTTAGGACAACCTACGATGTACTGCCAACACCTACAATTCTTAGCCGGTGGCTAGGTGAGGATCCAACTTACCCCCTCTGTGTGGTTACAGCTAATCTCAGACACATAATGTCTGGGTGCAAAAGCAGGTACTATAGTGTATAGCATCAATAGACCATAGGCGGTCGATAGTTAATGCCCTGCCCAGTGAAGGAGAGGGAGACAAGCACCACATCAGCTTTGTCAGGGAGGGAGTTCAGGGTAGAAATATATATAGGCCAACACAAAGCTTAGGGAAGCTGAGCCCAGCTTGTGATTGGAAAATGCTAGCAGATGTTGGCAGACAATTGAGAGTCACATCAGAGATTCCAACAACCAATCAAGGCGTGTCCTGTGGAAGTCGAATGCCGTGGATTTGTCGCAATATCAACAACCAAATGACTTAAAGACAATAGGGATCTGCGTCAAATGCCAGACCAGAAAAGCTGTATCGGATATAGCAGAAAGAAGTAGCCAAAAGGAAGGAAGGATCCAATACGAGCACAAAAGTAAAGTGGTTTTATCTCAGGACAAATGTTTAAGGGTTGGCTTTCCTGCTGAGCGTGATTTGACCAAGCCTTCAGGAATAGAGCAGGGAAAGAGTTTTCCTTTTCAGGTGAAGGTAACTATCTCTGTAGAGCTGCCGAAAAAAGGCCTGCAGAAATAGGGATAGAGTAAGGATATCGCACAGCTAAAATAGTCTTTTTAAAATGTTATGGTCTGACTAGCGGAGAACGGATATAAAGGGGGGTGGCTCTGATACGTCATTGGTCACCATTAAGCCTTCTGGAGGTGTCATGGGCTCAATTTAATGAAGCATCCAGGATGGAAGGTGCCCACTTAAAAAACCCAATGACATATCTGCTCTCAAACAAATCCTTTCTAAATATTGGTTTGTAGAGTGTTCATCTTGAATTTAAGGCATTATAACACCGTATCCTGTGTTTTTTTAAATGTAACACTCAATATCTAGACAAATAAAGTAGTAGGAAATACACAAACATTCTATATGAACAGATTCAGATTAATTTGTTGAACCGTTACATCCCTAATACATGCACACACAGGCTGGCAGTATTTTAGGTACAGACATAGTATTAGCATGTGTCTGTCTTCGTGGATAAGTCAGGAGCCCACTGCTCGCCTTGAAAAGGTCGTCTGTGTCCTCGTATGTGTCAGGTTGTCCTCGTGAGCAGAAGCGTGTGTGGTTTGCAGATGGCATCCTGCCCAATGGCGAGGTAGCGGACACCACCAAGCTGTCGGTATCAGGCCGAAGGAGCTCCCAGGAGACCAGCCCGGTCACCCCAGACCCTCCAATGGTGAGGCCCCCACACCCAGGCAGACTCTGAGTAACATCCATGCCCTTGCAGGAAAACCCCACCAATGTTTTCCTGTTCCTTTTGGGTTATTTGGGTTTTGTCTGCTTTGTCTTCATTATTATGTCAGTACGGATGTTATTGAATCTATTTCCTTCCTAGTCTGATGATGCCTTGGGGCCCGGAGGGTCTGAGGGCAGAGCAGGCAGTGGTGCGTCTGAGCCTGAAGTCCCAGAGATGGTGCGGCCCCCCCTTTCGGGGCCCTGGGACTACGGCCTGCTGTGTGGGGTGGGAGCCTGTGTCCAGAGGAGTTCCAGTCTGCTGCCAGAGGACGACGAGGGCCTTCCCCCTCTGCTCATCACCACCGGAGAGGACGACCAGGGTGGAGGTGTGTTTAGTTTAGCCCTCAACAGAGTGTGCCTGTGCATTTGCGTCTGAAGCGAACACTGTGTGAATAAGACCGATCGTTTGTTCAATTTTCTGACAGATATATTGGTTGAGGAGCGTCCCGCCCCCTGCCAGATTTTGCTCCTCCTGGAGGAGGGAGGTCCCCGACCTTTGACCTTTGTGCTCAACGCCAACTTGCTGGTGAATGTTAAATTGGTCACATGTAAGTGGAAGACCATTTCTAAAACCCTAGCTCTCTCTTTATGAATATCATACCATCTTAGTGAGTTCCCTTGCTTATGGCAGACTAATACGTCCCTTCTACTTGCCAGTGGTGAACCCATTGATCTAAAAATGCCTTGTAAGGTTGGGCGACTTTCAACACCACATGTCTGAACAAAAAGACAATGTATAACGTGGAATAGGCTTATACCTTCATGGCTGGGTGGTTTGTATGTGGAAAGTTGTCGTGGTGCCGCAGAGGCCCGGTCAGTAAGCACTGTGTGTTGGCTGTTCCTTTTCAGACTGTGGCCGGCGCTGCTGGTGTTTTGGCTCCAGCGGGCTGCAGGCGTTGGGCCAGAGGGAGCTGGTGTTCGTCTTGGAGTGTCTGCCTGAGGAGCGGGCTCTGCCCAAAGACCTCTTCAACTTATATCTCAACATCTATCAAGACGCCCAAAGAGGTCAGTACGCCCGCACACGTTCTTTCCTTGTTGCCGGTGTCAAACCACTGTATTAGAGCTTAGTCCGTCTTGCAGGTATCAAAATGTATTGTGCCACCATTTTTACGTCCTCCCTCCTAACAGGGAAGTTTGTGGAGCAGCTCTGCAACGTGACGTTCACAGCTAGTTTCCTGGGCAGCAAGGAGCATGGTGGGATGCTGTTCTTCTCCCCGTCCTGCCAGCCTCTGGAGGGGCTGAGCCTGCCCCCCCAGCCCTTCCTCTGTGGCCTGCTCATCCAGAGGCTGGAGGTGCCCTGGGCCAAGGTCTTCCCCCTCCGACTGCTGCTACGGCTGGGGGCTGAACACAGTGGTGGGTGACGTTCACGTGGGACGCTCCTGATGTTACGGCCCAGAGTGTGTGGCGTTATTATAACAGGACACCATGTGTGTGTTGTGATGCAGTGTATCCCAGCAGCCTGGTCAGCGTTCGCTTCAGGGGCTCGGTGTACCGAGAAACGGGCCACACCATCATGAATCTACTGGCTGTAAGTACGATGGAGCCACATACATCCAACCTAAAATAAACTCCTCCTCACAATGTCACTAATAGAGGGGGATGAGGGGACTGGTCAATGATAGGCTTTACAACATTAATGCCTGAGGGTGGCTATAAAAAAGTACATGAAAAGCAATGTTTTAAAAAGCTATAATCAGTTATCAGGACAATACATAGGAATTATACTAGAAAGAGAAAAAAAAGGGGGAGGGGGATCAATCCTTTTACTATTTTGAATGCCTCACTTCAAATCAACCTTAAGCTCTTGAGACTTAACCACTACATACAATCGATACTTGGAAAGGAGAGGTACGTACTCTTTTTAATGTACATTACCAGAAAGGATTCTGTTACATTAAGTACAGCTGAGAACCAAATGGTTATTTTTTGGTTGCAAACAAATATTTGTATTCAAGGCAAGGTGTAATAGGTCCTTGTCGAAATATGGATTGTTGAGTGCATTAGAAGTGATCAGACATTATACTTTACTTTCTCTCTGTAGAGTTCCCTTACAACTCTTTTTTAGCTGTGTATTGTTGAACCTGTTTTCTCTTCCTGTTATGCATGCATGTTACATAGACACGCACAAACACACAGCAGTTTTCTCTCTTTTAAACATGTGCTGATATGTATGTTTGCCCACGCTGTGAGGAGAGACGGCTTCATAACATCTTTTTAGATTCAAAAGAGAGAGTGCCTTAGTTCCTTTTCCTCATGTACCTGGGACATGACCAGCAGTGTTAACTGCTCCAGCCTGTGGATCTGGGCTGCTCCCATGGGTCTGACTCAGCTGGGCTATGCTGAGTTAAGCTGTGGAGCGGCCCAGCCCGATCAGAGATCCCACACATGGCCTGACCTCTCCCGTCAGAGGGGGGCCAGCTTCTGGATGGGAGAATTACAGCAGACTGTCCTCTCAACAGGTCTCATCATGTTACTGTACCACCAGAGAGCAACACATCAGAACACTTCTAACTACAACGAAAGGCCGTTCGACTCTCGTTGCGTTTGAAACATTAACCAAATTTTTACTAATGATGTGTGTGTGCTGTGTGTATCCACAGGACCTGAGGAACTTCCAGTATAGTCTGCCTGCTGTGGAGGGGCTGAGAATCCACATGGAGATGGGCCACAGCTACATCGACATCCCAAAGAGCAGCTTCAGCGAGGTACTGAGACATCCTAATCAAACCAAATGTATTTGTAAAGCACATTTCATACACATCGGCAATTCAATGTGCTTTGCTCAAAGCAAGCGGAAACACACATCGATACCGCTATTCAGTTTGACTACGTAACAAGCTCTGTGAGAATACAAGCTGTGTTCGATCTGGTCCCCCTCTGTGTGTGTGTGTGTGTGTGTGTGTGTGTGTGTGTGTGTGTGTGTGTGTGTGCGTGTGTGCGTGTGTGCGTGTGTGCGTGTGTGTGTGTGCGTGTGTGCGTGCGTGTGCGTGTGCGTGTGCGTGTGCGTGCGTGCGTGCGTGCGTGCGTGTTTGTTTGTTTGTTTGTTTGTTTGTGTTTTCTCAATCTGTCGTGTCCGTGCCAGATGCTGAAAGTGGTGAATTCCTCCAACGAGCACGTGATTAGTGTGGGTGCTAGTCTGAGCGCGGAGGCAGACTCCCACCTGGTGTGCTTCCAGAATGAGGAGGGAAACTACCAGACCCAGGCCAGCAGCATGGCTGACAAGACCCGCACAGGTAACCACAAACGGCGGCCATAACCCAACCCTTCCCGGAGCGCAGACCCTTCACTCATCCATATCCGTTGTGTTTGGTCCTGCAGTGACGGGGGCCAGCTTTGTGGTGTTCAATGGAGCTCTGAAAGCCTCCTCTGGCTTCATCGCCAAGTCAAGTATCGTTGAGGGTAATGCTGCTTTTACACTAGATCTGAGACGTTGTTTGATCATTGAAGGATGTATTGGCGTTTTCTTTGCATTAGAAGCTGTGATCCATCACAACGGACTTTAGTTCTGTGGGGGCCATGTGATGGGTATGTTGTTGTGTGGTCAGATGGACTGATGGTGCAGATCCCTCCGGACACGATGGAGCTGTTGCGGACGGCCCTGCGGGAGCAGACGGACTTCCACATCCCCTGTGGCAAGGCCGACGGAGCCGAGCTCAGGGACAATGTGACGGTCCGCTGGGTGGACTGGACCGCGCTCGTCAACACAGGGTAGGAAACGGAACCTACTCTCTCACACACACACACACACACACACACACACACACACACACACACACACACACACACACACACACTGAGGGTCCTGTCATTCATCTAGCCCCTATTTACTAGTATCGGTGTCATTCTGTGTCTGAAAGGGTTCTGCTACCAGTGCACAACAGGCACCGTGTGTGTGTGTTTGTGTGTGTGTGTGTGTGTGTGTGTGTGTGTGTGTGTGTGTGTGTGTGTGTGTGTGTGTGTGTGTGTGTGTGTGTGTGTGTGTGGTTGCTATTGGCTTTTTTAATACTTGTCAAGTGAGCATGTTACAACAATTTTCTCAACTAAAGTATCAGTTTGAACATTTATACATGGTATATTCAACATTATTTGGCATTGTGTTCCCATCTTCAGGGTGACCAGTGGTGTTGACGGGAGGCCCTTAGATGGAGTCTATAGTGTCCGAGTGCAGCAGGACACAGAGTTTGAGTCGGACGGACGCACCATCCGGTGCACTGAGGTGGGTTCTTCTCTCTGCGTGTGTTGCTCAGCTAGAAGGCCACACACACACAAACACACACACATACACACACACACACACACCTACACTTACTCAGGCCCGAGTGGCTACGGCTGTATGATATTGTCCCTGTGTGTGACTGCTGTGCTGTGTGCCCTTCAGGTGTTCTACAGGCTGAAGAGTACTGACAGCTCGCTAGTGGCAGTGCTGCCCTCCTGCAGTGTGTTTCAGAGGGAGATGGCCCTGGCTGCATGCAGCGCTCTCACCCCTCACCTGGCCGTGCTCATTGGCAGTGGCATCAACTCCCTCTCCCTGCTGGTTTCCACGCAGACTGACATGGTGACTACAACTACTACTAGCTGGAGTAGACCAACATTGTCAACAAGCGAGCCATTTATCAGTCTTGATAATTTCCTATGTTTCTCCTATTATTTGAGAAATGTTGCATTCTTTTCAAATTGTTATGCTTTCAGGGTACAATACTATATATTTATATATATAAAAATCCTTTTAATCATAAAATTGGATTATTTTGTTTACTCAATGTTATTGTTATTTATTGACTGCAGAAGAGAGTGAACAGCTACCTTTCCCCCCTGGCTGGTTGTGAGTGGTTGTCCCCTGGTGTTTTTCAGGTGGAGTACCAGGCTGGTTCAGGAGGCCGGCTCCTCCCCCAGCGCTACATGAACGAGCTGGACAGCGCTCTGATTCCCGTCATCCATGGCGGACGGGCCAGTGTTCCGCAGACAGCCATGGACATGGAGTTCACCTTCTACATCACACACACCATCTAACATGCAGACTTACTGACTAAAAACGGAAACGCACGCCTGCCAAGTGGATCTTTCAGGACAGAAAATAGTTGTGACTGACAAGACACAGCCGGCTAATAAGATGCAGATTTGATGTGACATGCAACCAATGACCTGTTGTGCACTGCTGAACAGGGGACTTTACAAAAGTTAGAGAGTTGTGTCTGTGTGCCTTGGTGGTTGTGAGAGGCAGGATAAATAACTGAGTAACATTGTATTTCTGTCCAGGAAACATCCCAAGATGTTTGTGCTCACCAAAGCTGCTTTAATGCATAAGGCCAAATGCTGAACCTGGATAATGACATCAGTATGACCAAAAAAGCTCAGAAACCGTTCACTCCTTTTCTTCCTGCTTTGCCTTTTCTGCTCCTGGCTACTATCAGCCAGTGGCTTCTCAATGAATGTTTCCAACCGACACTATGTCAGTAGATTAATCTATGCTTGGGTGTATTTATGTAGGTGCAATTCTAGTATGGAGTAATATCGGTGGTGAAACTGAAGAAAGTTACTTGATTCACAGCTGCAAAGAGATGCTTACAAATATACAGGCAAGGAGGTGCTATGTGGATCAAACTATAAGGGTTGGTGTGCACACAATTTTAAGTTGAGTATAATCCAATGTTGGCCCTAGTTCCAATGTTGTAGAATTGCAACTAGGCTAGCATGGAGCCATGTGTTGTAGTTTCCTGCAAGCCCATAATCCTAGAATCAGGTTTATATATTTTTCTCTGAGTGGGCAAAAGTGCAGTGTTTCGTGGCTTGGCTTGTCTTGTCTCGTGTTGTAAGTGGCGGCTGTGGGAAACCAGTGTGTTCTGCTTACTCAAATGTATAGAAAATGTATCAAGCTTTTTTTAACATTAAATAACTATTTTTGGAAAATGTCCTTAAATGGAATTAAATTTCATATTTTTGATAGGATGTTAGTCACTTTTGCATTACTCACGTTAATCTCAAGTGGGTTCCAATGATTTAAACATGCTACACCACATTTAACTCCTACGGTTCTAGAAATGTGGTTTTGAATGCGTTTAAACACAGGTTTATGTTTGATCCAGTATTGGGAAGTCTTATTGTTTTAACTGAAGTGTAATTTCTAAGTGAATTAATGTTGAGTAGGTGAAACTAAGTATTGGATCTCATCTAGCTCTAACTCCGTTTTGGAAGAATTTACGTCTAACAATAAACACTATGTTAATAAATTAAATGAAGGTGATGGCATAACCCTGATTAACACGGATCACACGCTGCTTTTATAGATGTATTTCTTTGTACTTCTTACATAGAGAAGTCTTGATTCTCACTCATTAACTCTAAAATTAGGTGCTTTAAGAGAGCAACACTTTGCAAAGTATAAAATGAAGAGGCTCTGTCAAAGTTGTTATTGCTTCATTTATGTATTAACATGCAGTTGTACATGTAAATGCATTGGATAGATACAATACATATTTACTTCTGCTTGTGTAATTAGCCTGTTAACGTACCAATGCAGATATAAATTCACAGCAGCCCTATATTTAATGACAATTAACGTTGTATTTATCTCAAATGGGAGAAAATAATGTGAAAGGAGACCTAACAAGACACGCACTTTAAAAAACAATCACCACTAGTATGTATAAGTTTATGCTGCTATGTGGTGGGATTGAACTCCATCTTTCAAATGCTTAGATTTTACTTTGACTAAAGGGGCACTCAAGGCACTCCTCGTTTCTGTGTACATTTTTTTTGTTTTTAGACTGTTCACTGTGTGTTAAAGATTATGACAGAAGCATTTGTTATTGCAATACAATATGTAGCTGAATCTTTCCAAGAAGCTTCGTTGCGCCTGCCCTGCCAATCTTAGTGAATCATCCTCCATGTTAATCTTTTTATAACCCATATCCCGGGAAGTGATTGCAGGCTGTCAAGGCTACAAGGCTGTTCTTGTCTACTTAAATTAATCACACTAAAATTATAAATGGTATGGTAAATATCTGAAGACCAACATCTGTAAAGTTAATCTGTATTGATAAACTGGTGTCCATTTGCACAGACATGAAAAGGAGACAACAGGTTTAGACTTTGATTTTTGTCAGCCACCCAATGTTGACTAAAAACAAACACAATGTTACTTGGAACTTAAAAATTATGGAATAGGTGTAGTACTGGGTATGCTTATAGACATTTCAATTAACACAATTATCATTCCTTTATATCAGAAGTAAATGTTATATGAAGATAATTTTTTTGCTATAGTGACTAATGAAAGAACGTTTTTATTATTGTTTGTATTATTGAAGGTATTGTTTTGTGTAAGTTAGCTATTTGTATTTATTCATATGCACCAGCTTTATTTGGTGAACCTGGTATCTAGGTCATCTCGTTGATTATTTTAAACAAAATTAAGTTTTCCATAGCATATGTACTATCCTTGTAAAATAAAATCATGGGGTTTATGAAAACGAGTCTTACTTCTATGAGCTCACGTCTTGTTTCCTTTATTAGGTTCAAGTGAAAGAAGGGATGTGTTGAAATGCAACTGGTAGCTGTCTACGGTAATCACACAAAAATACAGTTAATTCCCAAAGTCCTGCTGTGCCACTATTGACACTGCCCTAACGAAGTAAATTAATCGTTTAAATAAGGCTGTCTCCAGCCCTTATTATCTGGAACCTCTGTTCGATCCATTCGCTATTTTTACCCTTGAAACCCCTATCTAGTGTGAGACAGAACATGCATGGTCTGTAGAATAGTATTTTATTCTACTAGATGTAAAATAATAAATCTATTCACACTGACTTAAAGGCGTGACGTAGATGGGGGAGGTGGGCCATGACGCTCTGTAGACTAGCTCCTCTACCTGCGTGAGATTACATTTGACAGTATTTGCGGTAAACTCACCAATATGAGCGGACGAATGGGTGACCTAAACCCAAAGCAAGCAGAAACATTATTACAGGTAAGAGTATTGTATTGTTGAAACAAAATGGTATTGAAAATATTGTATTAGGGCTAGGCTACTTGAAATTGTTACGTTTTACACGCGTCATATCTATAACAAAAGTTATATCTTTTTAATAGTCAAAGTCTTGGAAGTTTATTGTTGCGTTTAGGTGCATATGTGCTACATTAAGAGTATCCACAGATGGGCCTATTGTAGACTAAATAATTTCCGATTGCAACTATTGTAGCCTAGGCGAACACTCAACCTTTTATTCTGATGTTGGACAACTTAGTGTTTTGTTTTCTTATCTAGCCTTTTCAATTTATATCAGTTTAGGGAAAGAATTAAGGACATTCTCCCTGACCTTCCTGCACAACATGATCAATACCTTCTCCGTTGGCTTCGAGGTACACACAGCTTGCACAATTCTGATCAATGCTCTCCACTATAGAAACGACCCACATGGGTATTGGACTAACAGTTATAGTTACAGTGGCAATTTGTTATCTAAGCACACAAACTTCTAAGCCTGTTTTGTTAATTATTTTCTATTTTCTAATATCAGAGTTTTTTCTACGTTGTTTCAGTCGAACAGATAGGCCAACCAAGGAGACGATTACACAACAGTTGATACAGAGAATAGTTTACAAAATTCAGTCAATAAAACATTAACGACTACGTTTAGTTTTTTTTGACACAGTGATCAGCCTACTTTAAATGGCCAGTAGTGTTTGCCTTTTATGCTCCACCTCCTAAGGCCCCTATTTCTAAACATAATTACTCAGGACAATGATACATTTGAATGTCTGCATATCTGCAGATCCTAGCTGCAAGCGTTGGGTGTAGTTATTTTAGATTTCGTTTTTGCCTAAGAGTCCTAAAAAGAATACCTATTCGTTTTAGTCTCGTGTATTTTGGTGTCTCTAATTTTAGGATAATAATCAATTTTCAGTCATCTATTTAGGTCAAGTTTGGTTTAATTCATGGTTTAAAAATAGACATGATATCCAAATACAATTCAGATACAGATCTTTGCAGTTAGGATTGTGCTAACTGTAAGAAGCATATGGGTACTAGACTGTTATTGAGTCATAATTGGATTAAAAATTATGTAAGCTGATTTACTATGCCACACAGGCACTTTCAATTATCTTGTAAGATGTGTCTCTAATATTTTTTTTAAATGCTAATAATAATAATCCCTTCTTCACTTCATGCCATACATAGGCCTATAAATGTTAAAAATACCCTTCAGACCAAATGTGGAAGTGCCATACCACATCTTTGTGTTGACTCTTTTACATAGAAATAGTTTGAGCAATCCAAAATCAATAGTGGGCTGTTTAGTTGAATATTTGCATATGGTCTCTCAATCCATCGACTTTCTGTACCAAAAGAACATTAAACCTTATTGAACTGCTATTTACCAACCACAGTCTACACTGTATTTTCACTTCAGTTCAATGGAAAACTCAATTTCAATCATAATGAATGACATAAAATTACTTACACATTCAATTGTTGCCCTTTAGGCTATGTGATTACTCTATTCTTTTTAACACAACATCAGAACTGTCTCCTCCTCCTTTATAGACATTTGAAGTCATAATGTAAGAAAAACAACATTTTGTGACCTTTATGCCTGTTTTATGCCTTATACTCTATTTTTTCAGCTCGTAGCTTCAATGTTGAAAAATCTGAGGCAATGCTTAGGAAGGTAATACCACAGACCTGTCGTCTCACTCACCAACTACGTATTTACCAATCTCATATCACATTAGTGTGCACAAATCCATTCATTTGTTAAATTAGGCCCACTCGATAAGCTATTTTTGAATCTCAGCTAAAATGAGACTCTGAAACACCAACATAGCCTACAATCTATATTAATAACCTTTGTCTTATTTTGTATGTGTTTCAATATTTTTTCACATTGATTTGATCTGATGTTCTACCAAAATCTAATGGATAAAATGAGACCCTGAACAAACAAAACGTATTTAATGTATTCTTCATTGAATGTTGAGAGATTCCAATACCACTGTGTGAATAACGGTTCACATTAAATGAAACCTGCCAGCAGGGTTGAGGTGGCCAAGGAGTCAAGCAGGACGTTGTTGCCATGGAAACTTTATTTCATCCTGTCAGTGGGATGACTGTAGGCACTCAAAACAAGTTTCATGACAAAAGATTGGCCAAGATATGACCTCACTTCCTGTTAGGCATCTTTGCGGACGATTTCGATTGGCTGTGATGGACAAATTATTTTGTCTCTGCTTTGGGTTCTCCCAAGATTTACCACACACAATGATTACTTTTGAAGGCAAACATTCTGAAAAATGCGTTTGTAGGCTACTTATTGCGGCATCCCCTAATGGTGAAATGACTCAAGTTTTTTGCAAATTTTCAGGAAGGAGCACTGAGTCTATAGCTATGTCTCAATTCAGGGGCCGCATCCTCCGAAGGAATCAATTGATGCTACAGTAGCTCCTCTGCGGGATCAAACCAAACAGGCTAACCTTCGCTCCCCGCGCGCATCAATGAGCCTTGGGCGCCCATGACCATGTCACCGGATCACTGGTTGTCCTTCCTTGGACCACTTTTGGTAGGTCATACCACTGCATACCGGGAACACCCCACAAGACCTGTCGTTTTGGAGATGCTCTGGTCCAGTCGTCTAGCCATCACAAATTGGTCCTTGTCAAAGTCGCTCGGATCCTTATGCTTGCCAATTTTTCCTGCTTCCATCACATCAAGAACTGACTGTTCACTTGCTACCTATACATCCCGCCCCTTGACAGGTGCCATTGTAACGAGATGATCCATGTTATTCACTTCACCTGTCAGTGGCTTTCATGTTGTGGCTGATCAGTGTATGCTCGAATGAGAGGAAGGCGTAACCATAACCTTAACCTTTAACCACCAACAACCCATTTGGATGCTCGGATTATCACTTTCACAGCGATAGTAAATGCCAAGGGTGACATCGTACAGAAATTATCACTGTTTCAAAGCATCCATGCGTCCTTTTTATGTGTATTTTTCTAGAATATTTGGCCATGATGCCAATTTCCAGACGCTGCCATCCTGTGGTAAATTTTGATGAATTACACAATTGAAAGTCCTGAACGCATGCCTTAACAAGGTTTATAATTGCATTTGGTACCTTCAATACTCAAATGTAGTTCACAACAGAATGTGCGGTACAGGCCCAAATGACATCTGGGTCTTTTTTCTCTTGCTTTGACACTTGGATTTGCTAGTTTGCTCCAGACGCTCCCAACAGAACTGGGATGCCTGCTTTCTGTACTGTGGTGTATTAACTTGTATTCGGTCAGGCTCTGTGCTGCTATGGTAAAAGAAAAGTATCTTCCCCACGCAAGCAAATTGGTCTGAACTCGCTTAGGTTTGGAATGGCTTAGTCAAGGTCAGGACAATAACTCCATTCAGATATTTTGGCTGAAAAGAGCAGTTCATCGTCAAAGTCCAGTAAATGCCACACAGTTTTGAAGAAAGAACTGCTCCACGTTTCCTGCACAGGATTGTGAGTGAATGATCAGAATCCATTTTAATGTGGTAATTGCTTTTTCACACAGCGGTGTTGGGTCTTGCATAGCTCCCTTTAAATAATAAATAAAATAGGGTAAACATTCCCTGGTTCCTTATAGAGTCTAGTTGAAGGTCTGACTAAATCGAGGGACAAAAAATGCTTAAAAAATTACATTTTCACAGCACTAAACTTTTGGCATAATCTGATGTTTAATACGTGTGTGTGTGTGTCTTTTTGTAAATGGGTATGCCTGAAAAAAATTGCGTGAGTAAATATACATGTTTTTGGGTTCCTTCCTTTTTCAGCACTTAGTGTTCAGAAGACACATGTCCGCAGACACCATCATCACGGACTGGAAGCCTCCTGAGGTACAGACATAGTATTACTTAATTAGAGAGAGCTTCAAGGGCCAACCCATTCAAACAGGTACACACTTGTTGTCATACATTTGTATTCTGCAACATTAACAGAACTTATCACTGTTTCAAAGCATCCATGCGTCCTTTTTATGTGTATTTTTCTAGAATATTTTTGTCTTGTTTTTTATCAGAATGCCATGATCTTTTGTTATTATTGTTGTGATTATGATTATAATTGTTATTATTGTGGTCGTTGTGATCATTATACACAGTGGGTGTGTTTTCATTCTTTGCCTTTGAGAAAAGTTGGTGCCTGTGCATAGATCTTAGACCATTCAGATCAATGTTTGGATCTCTGTCTGTGATGTTGAAATCTCCAGTGGCTACTTTAATTCCAGTGACAATCCCTGGTGTGCTAATCAGGTCATTGAGAAGTATGTGTCCGGGGGGATGTGTGGCTACGACCGCGAGGGCAGCCCAATTTGGTATGATCTCGTTGGGCCCCTGGATCCTAAGGGCCTCATGTTGTCTACCTCTAAACAGAGCTTCATGAAGAAAAAGGTCAGAGACTCAGAGCTGCTACGACGGGAGTGTCAGAGACAATCTGAGAAGGTATTATAGGTATCATATCTTTAATATCAATTTACCTCTGTGTATAATTTCCACCAAGTTCCACAAGAACAGGGGTTCTCAAAAGGTTTTTTATTCTACGACCCCATTTTATGGGGGAAGAGGTTTTGCGACCCCATACTTGATTTATAGAGCGTTTACAAAGTGGAAATCAAGAACACACATGGATGTCTGAATTTCACATTGTTGTGGTTTTGGCCTTTGGGTCATCTTCATGTCCTGTCCACAAAACATCATAGGCGAGATATTTCAAGTCATAACTTCTTTGATTTCTTTTAGTTTTACAGTGGGGCCAAAAAGTATTTAGTCAGCCACTGATTGTGCAAGTTCTCCTACTTAGAAAGATGAGAGAGGTCTGTAATTTTCATCATAGGTACACTTCAACTATGAGAGACAAAAATGAGAAAAAAAATCCAGGAAATCACATTGTAGGATTTTTAAAGAATTTATTTGTAAATTATGGTGGAAAATAAGTATTTGGTCAATAACAAAAGTTCAACTCAATACTTTGTAACATAACCTTTGTTGGCAAGGACAGAGGTCAAACGTTTCCTGTAAGTCTTCACCAGGTTTGCACACACTGTAGCTGGTATTTTGGCCCATTCCTCCATGCAGATCTCCTCTAGAGCAGTCATGTTTTGGGGCTGTCGCTGGGCAACACGGACTTTCAACTCCCTCCACACATTTTCTATGGGGTTGAGGTCTGGAGACTGGCTAGGCCACTCCAGGACCTTGAAATGCTTTTTACGGAGCCACTCTTTCGTTGCCCAAGCGATGTGTTTGGGATCATTGTCATGCTGGAAGACCCAGCCACGTTCCATCTTCAATGCTCTCACTGATGGAAGGAGGTTTTGGCTGAAAATCTCACGATACATGGCCCCGTTCATTCTTCCCTTAACACGGATCAGTCATCCTGTCCCCTTTGCAGTAAAACAGCCCCAAAGCATGATGTTTCCACCCCCATGCTTCACAGTAGGTATGGTGTTCTTGGGATGCAACTCAGCATTCTTCTTCCTCCAAACACGACGAGTTGAGTTTTTACCAAAAAGTTCTATTTTGGTTTCATCTGACGACATGATATTCTCCCAATCCTCTTCTGGATCATCCAAATGCTCTCTGGCAAACTTCAGACGGGCCTGGACATGTACTGGCTTAAGCAGGGGGACACGCCTGGCACTGCAGGATTTGAGTCCCTCTCGGCGTAGTGTGTTACTGATGGTAGCCTTTGTTACTTTGGTCCCAGCTCTCTGCAGGTCATTCATCAGGTCCCTCCATGTAGTTCTGGGATTTTTGCTCACCGTTCTCATGATCATTTTGACCCCACGGGATCAGATCTTGCGTGGGGTCCCAGATCGAGGGAGATTATCAATGGTCTTGTATGTCTTCCATTTTCTTACAATTGCTCCCACAGTTGATCTATTCACACCAACCTGCTTGCCTATTGCAGATTCACTCTTCCCAGCCTGGTGCAGGTCTACAATTTTCTTCCTGGTGTCCTTCGACAGCTCTTTGGTCTTGGCCATGGTTGAGTTTGGAGTCTGACTGTTTGAGGCTGTGGACAGGTGTCTTTTATACAGATGACAAGGTCAAACAGGTTCCATTAATACAGGTAACGAGTGGAGGACAGAAGAGCTTCTTAAAGAAGAAGTTACAGGTCTGTGAGAGCCAGAAATCTTGCTTGTTTGTGGGTGACCAAATACTTATTTTCCACCATCATTTACAAATAAATTCTTTAAAAATCCTACAATGTGATTTCCTGGATTTTTTTTCTCATTTTGGTCTCTCATGGTTGAAGTGTACCTATGATGAAAATGACAGACCTCTCTCATCTTTCTAAGTAGGAGAACTTGCACAATCAGTGGCTGACTAAATACTTTTTGGCCCCACTGTATGTGTGCTGTCACTTTCTGCCTGTTCTTGCCAGCATTTGCCTCACTCCCAGAAGCTAACAGCAAACCTATCCACTAGCATCATAAACTCATAGCATCATAGAAAATACATTTTTATCATTTTACATTTATTTTAATTGGCAACCTGCGACCCCACCATGATCCACTTGCGACCCCTCTTGGGGTCACACCCCATTGTTTGAAAACCCTTGTACTAAAACAATCTCTTAATTTCTTCAATCAGCTTGGACAAAACATTGAGTTTATAACACTAGTGTATGACTGTGAGGGCCTGGGCCTGAAGCACCTGTGGAAGCCGGCTTTGGAGGCCTATGGCGAGGTAATCTACTGTATGCTCCACCCAAGTTCAAGACATATAGGAAGAGGATGTTCGTTGAAGTTTCTTTGTATTTTCATACAATGATAAATAATGTCTTTGGATATATGTTTTATCATGGGTTCCTGTGGTTCTATGGCAGGTTCTCACCATGTTAGAGGATAACTACCCTGAAGCACTCAAGAGAGTATTTCTCATTAAGAGTAAGTTAACTAGTGTCAATAACAACATTTTTGTGTGTTTGTATAGCGATATGTCACTGTAAAGATTCAGTGTCTTCTCTTTTTCTATTCCCTCTCCTCTCCTCTCTTCTCCTCTCCTCTCCTCTCCTTTCCGCTCATCTTCAGCTCCCCGACTTTTCCCAATGGCCTACAACCTAGTGAAACACTTCTTGTGTGAAGATACACGACGAAAGATCGTTGTTCTGGGAGGTAATGCCATCCCATTATGTACCATAGAATTGGCTTCTCATTGACTTTGACAATTTCTTTAGGACACGATGGGACGCTCTCGACTCTCCCCCTCTCTTGTCCTACAGATAATTGGCAGGAGGTATTGCGTAAGCACATAGATCCGGAGCAACTTCCTGTGGTGTACGGAGGATCTCTGACTGACCCAGATGGAGACCCTCGCTGTCGGACCATGGTGAGCGATATAATGGGAGATATTTAAATGAAGGGGTATATGTTTACAGTTTTTCTTGATTGTCAACACACATTTCTTGGAAATGTTGCTCCATTTCCCAAAACTCAAAACACAAATGCATAACTGTACGCTCGTTTTCACAAAGTTCAAACATCAATGTCAAAACCGAACTCCCCACTCAAAACCATGTAATCTTACATCAAAGCCAAACTTCCATAAGATTGACATACACTACCAAATAGCCATTATACACTAGTGAGAGAAATTCAAAACACTACCATAAAAACCTGTTAGTGCAATGAATAATAGTGCTTATGGTTTTCCCCCAGAACAACCTCTTTACAAGATGAACACAATATAAAGACAACGCATGTAAAGATTATCAGATCATGCATGTCCAAGTCTACAGAAATATGTGCAGAGACAAAGAAAATTTAAATTTTTTCTCCACAAACCAGTGGACAAACAAAACAACATACACACAGTACATACAGTATACATTATAGTTGTGATAACAAATAATACGCTCTCTATCAAATTCAGTAATCAGAAAAGAACTTTGAGAAAAGGGGGGAAAACAACCAGAGGAAAGAAAAATACTTAGGTTGCATCTCGCCACCCAGTTGGGTCTGGCCACAGCACCTTATCAACATCACAGGCAATATCTTCCCTGGCTAGACAGTGCTTACGTCCTGATTGATAAGTTGACTATTGAGCAGTTAGGTGTTTGGTCAGGTGACACGTGCATTGGACAATTGGTCAATGGTATGGTAATGTTTTGAAAGGGCAAACAAGTGACTTTATGTCAGATTCCTGTGTCTTATGTAGATAACTATGTTTAGTGTTTGGCAAAACACTGTGTAGTGTTGTGAAAAAGTGTGAGGCTGAGAATGTGCTTATAGTTGTGCAAATCTGGCAGAGGTTTTGCACTCTTGAGTGTCAGTTTCAATAACTGTGCTATATGTGTCATTTTAGTGTTATAGCAATTGTTAAAATGTGTAACACTACAGGCAATATTAGCCATAGCCAGGCCTGAGGTTCTGACAATGATGTGTGAACAATTTTGACATTAGTATTTCCACCTGGGGAATTGTGTTAATTAGGTTCCAGCAGTGATGACTTGAGTTAATGATATTGACTGGCTGTGCTTGCTAAATGAGCCCATGGTGCAACCAGTCATATATCAAGGGATTTGTATGTTTTTCATACAAAAGTTCAACAAATCTGAATCATGTGTGAAAACATTGGAATAGTGTTTATAGTTTTGGGTCAGTATTTTGGTAGATGGCGTCATGGTTTGGGATGGTTAGTTAATATAGTGTATATAGCCCAGTTATAGTGTGTAAGCAATCGAGAAAAACTGTAAAAAAAAAAAAAAACTAAGGCTTAAGCAACAATTTCTTATTGGGGCAAAGAAGCTTAATGGCTTACTATCTGTCTTTGCCTATTGAAAAAATGGAAACAGAAATGAACATTTTTAAATTGGAAAATGGAAATGAAGAAAGCAAGTTGTTGTCTTTTGGATTGTAGATAAACCATGGCGGGACAGTGCCCAGGTCATACTACGTCCAAGACTCAGTGAAGGTGGAGTACGACTGTAGCGTGAACATTGGCCGTGGCTCCATCTTTCAGCTGGAGTTTGATGTCCCCGCCCCCATCAGCCAGTTGAGGTGAGTCTGCCTTTGTACTGTGTGGCTAAGCACACCTCCCGTAACCTGTATGTCTGTTAAGAGTATTCTGGTTCCACCAGGACATCAGCTTTGTCTCACTTTGTAGTGATTCACACAATGTAAGAGATCTGAGGCCAGTTAGAGCTTAGTTGGCCCAAAGGTCCTCACACCTGAACTAGTATGACCAAACACTGCTGGGTGACAACAATTATTTGGAGCAGGCGTTCTCAACAAGGAGGCCGCAACCCACTAGGGGTCCTCAGAGAGCAACCAGGGGGGCCTTGAAGTTGTTTTTTTGTCATTGTCGTAATGAAAACACAATTTCATGACACTGAAAAATGTCATGTGTCATTGTACAGGCGGGCCTCGGAATGTTTTCTTTGACAAAGAGAAGCTTTGGTAGAAAAGTATTCAGAACCACTTATTGAGATACAAAAAAAAACTGCCCTCTTTGCTCTGTAGGTGGCAGTTTAAAAGCGAAGGGGCAGATATTGGGTTTGGTGTGTTCAAGCAGCCTGATGAAGGGGACAGTCAGTTGGTAGAGATGATCCAAGTGGTCCCAATTGAACGCTACAATGCACACCTGGTTCCTGAGGATGGCTCGTTCACCTGTTCTGAGCCTGGAGTCTGTAAGTTTACACAAAACGACACACAGACACAAACATACCAACATTTAAACGTGTAGAAATGCTCATGGGTCTGTAAACACTCTTTAAAAGTAACACAGTCACGCTCAAGTACAGTTTGTTTCGATTATCAAAGGTTTACAAGCTTCCAATTTTATTCAAATCATATTTGGCAGTACGGTGTGATCAAAATCCATCTGTATCAAAGGCTCAAATGGACTTCTTGTTTGTGTGCAGATGTGCTACGCTTTGACAACAGCTACAGCCGGCTCCAGTCTAAGAAGATCAGCTACAACGTGGATGTTCTCTTACCCGATGGCCAGACTCAGAGCCCACGGAGCAGAGGGGATGGGAGGCTGCAGTGACACAAACGCACATGCACACACATACATACAAACACAGAATTACACAAATATTCATACGCACAAAAACACATACGATATCTATGCATACAGTCTTCTGGGTAGAAAAACTTTTTTTGCTTCTCCCTGGCTCCAGGAAAATCACTTTGCTATCAATCCCTGGAGGTGCAGGAACTTGTCATTTGATTTGGAACAATATTATTGATCTTGGCACACAATAAGCTCTTGTAAGGTTGTTGAGTGCAATACTGTAATGGTGGTGTGATACTGAAGGTTACTGTGTTAAAAGCTAATAAGATAAACCAGGCTAACTGTTATAGTCGTAGGGTAAAACTACTACTATTAAAACATTTAACAATGACACCCTTTAGTAGTCTAGTCTTTGTTTATTATAGATATTTCTAATCATTTTAGTCAATTTTCATGATTAAAGAAAGCATGCCATCTCTGCATTTCACAATCTACACAAATGACAAACACTATGACAAACTGTTATTATGGTTTTAACCGCAAGATGGCAATGTAAACGTGAAAAATATGGTGACCAATGCTGCAAATTCTATCATCATTATGTAATTGTAGGTCAGAGGAAAGTCATCCCAATAAAAAATAATTACAGATCGAAGAGAAAAATAGTAAGGACTGTAGTTTTGGTTTTATTCCAAAACAATTTGTAATACAATTATTCATTATAGCCTTAGCAGTAGCTTAATGCAGTTTAGATTCACTTCAATCTAGTCTATACTTTGCGCATCACACATAGGCCAAGGCAACAATTTGTATTAGAAAACACACCTTTTAAGCAAGTTTAACAAGATAATAGTATCGAGATCTAACTGCGGCTTTTATTGCATGACCTCTTAAAAAATAACAGTCTACTAGGAACTTGCATAATTGGCCTGATTTCGCTCTATTTCACAAAAGGGAACTATTCAAACTACTCAAAATTGTTTTACCTTACGGTGTTATTTCTCAACCGTGTTACATAAAAAGGATATTGCTGTGTTTGAGTGTCTTGCATTTGTAGTTCTGCGGTACAAATTAGGCTAATGACAAACGACAGCACACAGTGATTAGCCACATCCATCGACCTACACTCATGGCGTGGTGACGCTTTAGTTTTGCCCTGAATACCTATGGAATACCTTTAGTAGCATCATCCCTACTCCCTTTAAATGGATGTCCAAAGGATAATGCTCACCTAAAACCAATGACCATCAAGGCTATAGCTACAATGCTACAGTTTCTTAGAGGATTCAGAGTCTGGATGGCGGGCAAAGTGCCAAAGAGATGCGGGATGGTGCAGAGAGGAGGGGGCCCATAGATGACATGTGCCTTTACATAACAGCTGGGACTAACAACAATTGGGTGAGAACCGCTGTCCAAAGCAGAACGCATTGCTCTGGGCATACAGTGATTTTAAGGCTACAAATGAATAAACAAATATAGATATCTACCCCTAAATGTATTTCATCCCTCAGTCTTTCCTTGATTTAACTCCCTGATGTGTTTGTGTACGTGTGTGTCTGTGTGTGCGTGTGTGTGTGTGCGTGTGTGTGTGTGCGTGTGTGTGTGCGCGCGCGCGCAATTGTCAGCTACCTGTTCTGGTAGGTTGTGATAACATTAGGGCGGAGCTGTGCGACATGAGTAAGTGACGTCAGCTCCCAAGTCGCGAAAGAGTGAAACAAACATGGCGACGGAATGGAGCGGGCAGCACGGGTATGTTCTAACTTTAGTCGTTTTCTTATGGAGCGTTGTGGGAGGAAGGACCGAGACAGCAACATCAAGTGTTAGCAACAGCGGAACTCTAGTACTTGGTATGCGGCTGGAGAGAAGCGACAAACCGGCTACGACAACTGACGACGGGGTCATACAGGTAACTGAGGAGAGCACCATTCAACTCCGGTTTTACGGGGTGCAGCTTCAGTCAGGTGCCTGGACACAGATCCGCTTTATGGAGCTAGGGGATGGCGATGATGAGGAGGGGGCTAACAATAATATTATTGACACAACTAACAGGACTTGTTATGATTTTACCAAAGACTTCAGCATTGGGACCTACATGAACGTAAGTAGCCGAGGCACAACGGGGGTCCTTAGCATAAACATCAAGGCTCTTCGTAAGAATGAACCCAAGAAAGAGTATGGACTGTGTGTCAGAGAACCAGGGCTGGAGGGGGCGCGGTGGGTACTCCTGGGAGAAAGTGATGGGAGGCTGCTGGTGGTGGAGGAGGAGAAATCCCTTCTTCCCTTGTGGCTGCAAGTCATCGTTATCGGCTGCTTACTGATGCTCTCTGGTATCTTCAGTGGTTTGAACCTGGGTCTCATGGCTCTGGATCCTATGGAACTCCGCATCGTCCAAAGCTGTGGCACCGACAAAGAGAAGAAATACGCTGGAAAAATCGAACCCATCCGCAGCAAAGGAAACTACCTGCTGTGCTCACTGCTCCTGGGTAACGTCCTGGTCAACACCACACTCACCATCCTGCTAGATGATCTCATAGGCTCTGGCATGGGGGCTGTGGTGGCCTCTACCGTGGGCATCGTCATCTTTGGAGAGATCATTCCCCAGGCGCTCTGCTCCCGCCACGGGCTGGCCGTAGGTGCCAACACCATTATCCTCACCAAGTTCTTCATGCTTCTGACCTTCCCTCTGTCGTTCCCTGTGAGTAAGCTCCTGGATGTGCTACTTGGCCAGGAGATCGGCACTGTCTATAACCGAGAGAAGCTAGTGGAGATGCTGAAAGTGACGGAACCCTACAACGACCTGGTGAAGGAGGAGCTGAACATGATTCAGGGCGCTCTGGAGCTCCGCAACAAGACTGTGGAGGATGTGATGACACCTGTGGCAAACTGCTTCATGATCCAAGCTGACGCTGTGCTGGATTTCAACACCATGTCGGAGATCATGGAGAGTGGATACACTCGCATACCCGTGTTTGACGACGAGAGGTCCAACATTGTGGATATTCTGTATGTGAAGGACCTTGCATTTGTCGACCCTGATGACTGCACCACTCTGAAGACCATCACGAAGTTCTACAACCACCCTGTGCACTTTGTGTTTCATGACACTAAGCTCGACGCCATGCTGGAAGAGTTCAAGAAAGGTGTGTGCATTTTTGTATCTGTCTTACTAAAATGTGTGAGCAGACAGCGTGTCTGTCAGAACTGCGTGCGTGAATGCGTGCCTGCGTGCCCAAGCCAACATCATGGCATGCACATATGTACACATTGATATGTTTATAGACCCGCCCCTAGGCTGGGTACTGATAAGTGTATTGATGAGTGGAACAAGAGGGGACGCACACACACACACAAACACCCATACACATCATGTGACAGGCTAGCTAGCCACAGTATGCTGGCCCTCTGATCAACAACATGGCCTGGATTTAGGTTCTTGCACCCTTACAGTTCTCTATATGTACTCTCTGCTATAAGTCTGTGCCAGTGACAGCAGCATACTTGGTTCTGCACTGCAGAACAGTGACTAGTAGTTTGAATCCGGTGAGCTCCAGCTCCATCAGGATGCGCTGTTTATAAAAACATAATAATAATAATAAACAAAGTAGGTCTCTGTCCCTTAAAGAGAGTGTACACGGACAAACTGAGCTAAAAAAGGATAGATGGAACATAAAATAATAACGTGTCTCATCGGATTTTGTCAGTGACTGGATAACCAGTTGTAGGCTATTTTTGGATTCAAGTGGCATGTTTTGCCTGCAACGCTAAACTAATGTCTGATTAAAATGTGTCATGTCATGCTCTTCTAATGATGCCCCCTTATTCAACCCAGGGGCTACTTGGGCCTTCCAGCTATTGACCAGTTATTTCTCAAGCCAGTGAAACACTCCACGCAACCTGGCCAGGCCCCCAGCAACAACCGGCTGTGACCAGTGTGACTTCAACTAGGCTAATACATTATCTCGCAATTCACCTAGTAGGAAGAATCACATTAGAGAGAGAGAGAGAGAGAGAGAGAGAGAGAGAGAGAGAGAGAGAGAGAGAGAGAGAGAGAGAGAGAGAGAGAGAGAGAGAGAGAGAGAGAGAGAGAGAGAGAGAGAGAGAGAGAGAGAGAGAGAGAGAGAGAGAGAGAGAGAGAGAGAGAGAGAGAGAGAGAGAGAGAGAGAGAGAGAGAGAGAGAGAGAGAGAGAGAGAGAGAGAGAGAGAGAGAGAGAGAGAGAGAGAGAGAGAGAGAGAGAGAGAGAGAGAGAGAGAGAGAGAGAGAGAGAGAGAGAGAGAGAGCTGTCTTGGGTGGCAGCCCTTGGAAATTCTGTGATAAACTGCTGCGTTTGTGTTGAGGTTTGACAGCTCACAGCTCTGTCTATTCACTAGCTTAACTGCCTGTTTTGACTGGGGAAAAACGGCGGGATCAATCACTCCATTCCCCCCCCACTCAGAGAGACCAGCTACAAGCCCATTCAGCCACCAAGCACCTGTCTGGTGAAGTGTGGCCTCACCCCCCTTTAGCTGACCTAGTGCTGTTTCTCTAGCTCACTGGACAGTCGGCACATTGAGGCTGGGAGATGTTTGTTTGTTGAAGGCTGTCGTGTGTTTGTTTGCTGGCTGCTTGGTCCGGCCTGCATTTAATGAATGTTGCAGTGAATGTGACTAGTGTACAGCAAGCTAGCTCAGTCAAGCCCAGTGCTCTCCCAAGCTTTTTCAATTGGGCAGCAAGGACAGAGGAAGAGAAGCCAGAGAACTGGATTACCTCTCCTCTTGATTGACCCCCCTCCCTCCCTCCCTCTTCTTTCTTCCCCCTGTCCTTTATCTCCTCCTGGCAGGTCCCCTAGCTCTAAGTCCAGTCTGGTCTATATTAAGGAGAATCAGCCTCAGCCTCTCCTAGCGTTCCCACTAATTCCACCGACAGCTCTGAGGGATCAAACAGCAATGTGCCGCTGGCTGGGGGCAGCAGGGAGAAGTCACGGGATTAGAATCGGTAGAAGACATGTGCCCGTTTCATTCAACGGTCCCCAGGGCAAACTCCCGTTGTCCTTCTTCCCTATCAAACAACACGGTGGGGGGGGATTTGCAGGCTTGTCAGCCATAGGACCAGTTATCGTACGTGTCCCTGATTCAACAGCGCCTGGCTGATTGTCCAGTCTACTCGCTCTATTTCATTGAGGGAGAGAGTAGATCTGTTCACTTCTCACAGGTCTCTCTACTTAGCGGACTCTCTCCTTTAGCTATGGGTGTTTCTGTTCAATGAACAATCTCTCAGCAAATATTTGCCTTCGTACTGTAGTTCTTCATTCTACACGAAACCTTTTACGATTCAAAATTGATTGGGTCTGTCAGCTTGCTTTACCTGTCTGTGTCTGTTTGTCATCTGCAGAGTTAGACTTACTGATTGATTGTCTAATGTGTGGCTGTATCGGGTCCATTTGGCATTACGTTTTAAGGGTAACGCAAATTTAGTGCGAAGAACATTTTACAGCCTTATAAAAATGATGGCCATGTCATATCTGGGTGTTTGTCGGAATATTTAGAACTGTGTTAACCCTCTCTTTACCCCTGCCCTCACCACCAGGAAAATCCCACCTGGCCATAGTCCAGAAAGTGAATAGTGAGGGGGAGGGAGATCCCTTCTACGAGGTGCTCGGATTGGTCACGTTGGAGGATGTCATTGAGGAGATCATCAAATCAGAGATCCTGGATGAGTCTGACCTTTACAGTGAGTTGACAGCTGTCAGTCCCTATTAGCTCTTCGCAAGCTTTAGAGTACAAGACACACACACACACACACACACACACACACACACACACACACACCCACACATGGTCAGTAGACACTGGCCTGCAGTTTATTAAATCACAGCTTGCCTTTTCTGTCCCCCAAGTGACAGTTAGACCAAGGTTATGCACACACACACGCTCGCACACACACACAGTTGCATTCCTGATTAATCACAGCCTTGATTGACATCAACATCCAGATTAACAGTGAGTGGGGAAATAAATCTACTTGTTGAACTCACCAAATCCTTCTTGTCCGTTATGCCTGCTGTCTCTGTGGACTCTGTCATCCCCCCAACGCCCAACCCCTCCCCCAGCTGATAACAGCAACCGGAAGAAGGTGGACCCCAACAAAAACAAGCGGGACTTCTCTGCCTTCAAGCAGGAGGGCGAGAGTCAAGTGAAGATCTCCCCTCAGCTGATGCTGGCCGCCCATCGCTTCCTGGCCACAGGTTGGTGCTGAGGAGGCTGCTGAAGGTCCCTGGTCGAGCATGCTTGGATATACTGCTTGTTTGCGTTGACATTCAATATTGCATTCTGACTGACCTGCACCCCCCCCCCCCCCCTCCCCTCTGTTCAGAGGTGAGTCTGTTCAGCCCCCTTCAGGTCTCAGAGAAGGTGCTGCTGAGGATCCTCCGGCACCCAGACGTCGTCCAAGAGATCAAGTTCAACGACAGCGACAAGCGCTCGCCGCAACACTTCCTGTACCAGAGGGGCAAGCCTGTGGACTACTTTATCCTCATCCTGCAGGTACGCAGCCTTCCACACACAGACAAACACAGCGGGCATTCATCAGCCATGCTCCATGTGGATTAGGTGGATTATGTATGATTTCTGTGGTGTTTCTGGCTTATGGTATATACTTCAACACTAAACTCAAACACGAGTGCTCACACACACACACACACACACACACACACACACACACACACACACACACACACACACACACAGCCATACGGATTTTCAAGCATATCTTGGTGGCTAGTAAGGGCCCTAGCTTGTGATGCCATGTACTCAAAGTGTGTCTTGGATTTAAACTTTGTGCACAATGGACAGAAGGACTGCACATGGAGGGACATGGCGAGACCAAAACATTTTGAATCAACCGTTGCTGGTATCTCATGAAAGCAATTCGTTTTGTGTCTGCGCATGAGAGAGAAAGAGAGACAAAGACAGAGACCTCTGCAGGGGGAGAACTGAGCCCTTGTGGGCTGGGCTTGGGGTACTTGACCTTCACTGTATATCCTTCTTATGAAAGAGAGAGAGGGAAAGAGAGAGAGAGAGAGAGGTGTGTGTGTGTGTGGGGGGGGGGGTTGTAGAACAGAAGGGTGCTCACGGCTGGAAGGGTAAACTAAAAATAGGGATAGAATGTAAAAAAAAAAAAAAAAAAACGAAAGTGGAAGTAGGAACAGTCTAAATGAGAGGAGAATAATAGCATGAACGGGGGGATTGGTGGAGGACAACATGGGGATGGAAGAGTCGAGCCCCAAGCCTGAGCTGCTGCTGTTTGTGGGCTAGCCAACAAACCCCTCCCCTGCACCAAGATCAGAAGGAGAAAAGTGCCAGCAAGGAATACAGAGAGATTTCTAAAGCTCATGCTTAAGGGAGGGGGGGAGGGGGGGAGGGGAGTCCCAGGGGAGTTCGAAATGAGTGGACTGCGCACTGTTATTCCTATTAACACATGAACAAAAACGCAACAAAGTCATCATCACTGTTAAGCCTCTCCCCCCAGGCGACACACACACACACACAGGGGTCGTTAAATCCCAGTCTGCTCCCCTGTTCCCCTGACGGTCAGCCCAAGGTTACCCCCCCCCCCATACCCATCCACCCATCCTCTCTCTGCGTATTGACGTGCTGATTTGAAGGGGGGATTACCCAGCTCACCCAGGGCCAGAGATCATGGCCATAAGTCTTAACTGCGTTCATTCCTCCACTGTGTGTGTGTGTGTGTGTGTGTGTGTGTGTGTGTGTGTGTGTGTGTGTGTGTGTGTGTGTGTGTGTGTGTGTGTGTGTGTGTGTGTGTGTGTGTGTGTGTGTGTGTGTGTGTGTGTGTGTGTGTGTGTGTGTGGCTATACTATTTATAATACATGCACACGCAGAGGGCTCCATATAGCCGGCGCGTTTTTTTTGTGTTAAGAGGGCTCTATTGTTGACACCCGACGTGCAGATGCATGCAACGTGAGATCAGCCTCTCTGGTTCCAGTATTCAGGAAGGCCACTGGATGGATGGGTAGACGCAGGGGTGGATGGATGGAGGGGGGGATGGGATGATATCGGACTCTCACACCCCAGTACTGACGTCTACCCTGCTTGCATGGATTCCACCTGTTCAGGTGCAGTGGAGACGGTCGGCTGTGTAATCAGTGTGTGTTGGTGCAGGATACTGGAACCCCAGTAAGCACACATGTGATGTGATGTGGTGTAATATTCATGAGACGGCCAGGTGTCTCTCTTACCCGCCCCAGGAGACCTGGCACACAGAGACAGAGACACCCTCAGCAACTGACACAACACTCAAGTTGACTCAAACTGTTGAATAGGGAACCTCCATCTTGCAATATTAACCCTACTGGTCTAAAATGACTGGGAAGCTAATATAGCTGTGATTCCTACTTTGTGTGTGTGTGTGTGTGTGTGTGTGTGTGTGTGTGTGTGTGTGTGTCTGTATGGGTTTGTGTTTTGTGTTTCAGGGTCGAGTGGAGGTTGAGGCGGGTCATGAAAACATGAAGTTTGAAACGGGGCCTTTCTCCTTCTACGGAGTAATGGCTCTTACTACTCCATCCCTGGGTGAGACAACTCTCTCTCTCTCACACACGCATGCACGTGCACCAAAACACGCACACTTCTGCATAAATTCTCATTTGTACATAAGCATGACTTGGTCACACCAAGGGATATAGCCCATTCTGAAACAACCAGCGCACAGTCACATTTCACAGCTCTTACAGACCATATTGTTCTATCGTGATCAGAAATGCATTGACAACGTACATTCTACCTACAGTAGGTCATGGTTCTAGATTTAGCTATTAGGTCGCATCATGTTTAGACTGGTTCCTGTTTCCCATACAATATAGGCCTACTTTCAAGATTACAGTGGTCATTGCACCATGTGGTGTATTGGTGCCTAGTTTGTAACACACAGACACAGGCTTTTGTTTTTTGTGACAAGTGAGGTCCATTTGCTGCAGTGGTTAAGGCAAGCTGCAGCTGCTGGCTGCAGAAATGCTTACACTGGTGACACCTAGTGGCTCAATGTCATCATGGCGGGCCACCTTTTTCACTGTGCCACTACTTGAGGCATGCTATGATTGAATTATGCCACCAATGTCGACACAAAGATACATTCTCTCTCTTCTCTCCCTTTCTACTTACTTTCCATTTCCTTCTGTATTTTTCTCTGTCTCTAAAATCTTCTTCCGTTTGGTAAAGGGCTCTCTGTGCTTTCTGTGCGCATTATGTAGCATTTATGTGTGTGCATGTGCTTTGTCTTTTACAGCAATGTGTCAATCAATATGTGCATTGTTACCATTGGTTGCTTGGCTCTCCACAGAAAAAAAGCGGAAAAGGTTTGATAGTCCGGAGGGTCTTCTTCCAGGACTGTTTTTTGTCTACACGAGCGTCTTTTCGGTGATCCAGTAAACAAGAGTGTCTCTGTCTCCCCCTATGTTCCCCCTCTCTCAGCCGTCACTCCCCCTCTCTCCCCTTCAGTGACGTCTCCCCCTCCAAGACGCCTCTCTCTTAAGAGGTTTTCTCTGTTCTCGCGCTTCCCAGGTAAAAAATCAAGGCATGAGGGTGGGAGGGGTCTTTCCCCTTTTTCAGCTAATCGCATCCTTTCTTTTCTCTCACTTCATCTTAACTTGGGAGCCCTTCTCCAGCAAGTTATATGATGTAGTACGCAATATTATATCTTGCCTCTCCTTTATTTAACCTTTCCAATTTGATTTTACTTGGATTTTCGTTTGTTTTTTATTTTCTGTGACAAGGCAGCATTAGCACAGTCATCTGTCCCTTACTTTTTAAGACCACAGGCATCATTTTTTAATGCTCTGGCTGTTCACAAATATTGATAGAGAAATAATTAACTCTTAAAAGAGAAATAGTGTGTATATATATATATATATATATAATATCAGAAGGCTACATTTAATGAGCAGCTTCCGTGGTAGAAATAGCTTAGGCCTGTCCTGGGGGTGTAGCAGGACAAGGCGGAGGTGAAGGACAAAGCCTCCGCTCAGCAGCCTGGATGCAGCCAATCAGCTGGCTACCCCTCTGGCTGCCCTCAGCTGCCCTGAGAATGCTGACGCGGCGTACAGTCCTTCAACTGTCACAGCAGACAAGTGGCCTAGTGGACAGAACCGATGAGCAGCGTTCTAGTGTGACGCAGCAGAGGAGGAAGGAACAGAACAGACGTTCTAGTTGTAACGAGGAAGGAGCTTGCTGGATGGGGCTCTACACAGAGCACTGTGACCTCTAACCTCTGACCCTGTCACCCTTTCCTTTAGCTTTTAACCACTGGTCCTTGGCCTGTTGATATTCCTTAAGTACTGATCCATAATCAGATGTTACTGCTACACCATTGATTGAGATGTACAATTCTTCTAATCTGATTTCAGACCAGTGTTTGGGGAAATCATGTGTTTTCCCCCCATGTACTACCTCCACCTTATCCCACCAAAGACCTCGACATTGACGTTCGTAACCCCCACTAACTTGTTTTCACGCCACACCTCCTCCCACGAGCAAGAGAGACACCAAGCAAGAACGGCTGCCTTTAGCCCCACCCACTGTTACATCACTGGCTGCACTCAGCCAATCAGAGTTTTGTTCTCCTAGGCCCATAGACCACATCTGCCCGGTGATTGCTCTCTGCAGGCCGGCCAGTCACAAGCTCAGTGTAGAATAACTCTAATAACAACCCCACATTGATCTCTAATCATCACCAATCAAGCGTTACTCATTACCCCTGTTGCGTATACGTGCATTGACATCCTCAATTCACCTCGTGCATCTGTATCTGTATGGCATATTGTAGTGTATGTTTTGTTATTATATTTTGTCATTTCTCTTGAAAACTGAGCTCATTCTCTCCTGAGCCTCAAAGCCTCAGTTTAATTGTTCTCATTTGTTGCTCTCATTAATCAGACCATATTTCCATTGTTACCATGTCTTTTCATCTTACTATCAACCCCATCATACTGTAGTACGTTGTTAGTGTTTCAGTATTTTTGTGCCTGCTTGTTGGTTGGTTGGCATAGGTGTTCGTTTGTCTGTGTATTTGTTTTTTCTGTTTGTTTGTGTGCAAATTTGTATGTGTCTGTCTTCTTTCCTGCGTTGTACTCCTTAATTCATTTTCAATCCATCTCTCTTTCTACCCAAGAGTTCCGTTCTCCTTCTCATGGATGTGGGCTAAACCGCTCAGCCTCTCTGAGTTGCACTGAGCGTGCTCCGGAGTGCGGCTCAGTGAGCGGCAGTAACACACAGATCCCTGGCACGCCCTTCCAGTACACACCAGACTTCTACGTCCGCGCCCTCACAGACCTACAGTTTGTCAAGGTAATCTTTTAACCCTGAACCCTGATTCTCTGTGGTCTGTCACAATAAGCACTGGCTAGACAGCTCTCCTCTGGCTGTGTGGGTCCTTACTTTGCCTGATAGGATATGCAAGAGACGTCTCTGTGTGCTCTGATCCTCTGTCTCTTCTTTCTCCGGTCCTCTCTCCCCAGATCACCAGGGCCCAGTACCAGAATGGTCTCCTTGCGTCTAGGCTTGACAGCACCCCCCAGTCCCCCGAAGGCAGCCACTCCCGTCTGCCCCCCATCACTCCCCCGGCCCCTCGCTCAGCCCTGCCCCCTATCACCCCACCGGCTACCCGAATCCCCCTTTCTCTGGCCACCCCGCCTTTCAAAAAAACGACCAAACTCTCAACGTCTCCCTCCAATCGAGCCCCTTTGCCTCAAAACACCTCTTCTACCTCTTCCAGCCCTAGAACCACACAGTCCCTGTCCCAAATTAACCCCCTTCCCAACAACCGCACTCCGCAAACCGCTCCCTCCTCCACAGGTATTGGGATGGGTAGCCCACATTCTCATCCAGCGCCCCCCTCCTGTCTTTCCTCTAAGTTGCAGCCGTCGCCCCCCTCTGGTCGCCCGGAGAATGGCCCCGCGGGGGAGACCGCCTCTCTCCTCAACGAACAGCAGCAGCAGCAGAATTGCCTTGGTCCTCATCGGCCAAGCTACTCGCACACACACAGTCACACACACAGTCACCCGCACTCAAAAGTGCACGCCATTAGTCACGCACACACCGAAAGCACCATCTGACGGCAGCCTCGTGGGGGTTTGCTAGGATTACAGCCGTGGACATTTTATAACACACACACACACACACACACACACACACACACACACACACACAAACTACTCAACCCATCCTCATAGGGTCCTGTTCTCCTATTAACTCTGCTTCTGGCTGTGTTAGGAGGACATGGGAGCTACAGTGCATCATTGTTACTGTGACACTAATTATTAGCCGCTCCCTAACCTGCATGTCCTTTATCCGACCCCTGAAGAAGTTAAACAACTTTATCAATATGGAGTGACAGGGCACAGTTTGGGAAAACAAAGGTTATAGGGCTTAGGAATTAGGTATTTTAGGTGAGAGCTTCACTTTAAATTCTGCATAATATAAAGCCAGTGTTTGTCCTCTGCATACAGGTTTTGGTTACGCACTTGCTCTGTAGCTGTTTGAACAAAAATATAACCGGGGTAGAATAATAATTAAAAATAGGAAAATTAGCAGTGTTTATTAGGATAAAGTGGTATATTGTTCTTAACCAGGAGATTTTTCCCATTTACCGTATTCACTTTTTTTTGTATACAATCCTCAGTTGTTGTTTTTTCACAAGACAGTTCAGATATTATTTTGAGAATGTCTTTCTTTATTTAAATGTTATGTTTAACTGGCAATATAAGCTTGCCTGAACATTAGGCCATCCCGTTTGCCTCAGCTATATATAGGGCATCTCATCTGGCTTTGTTGGATCTGTTTGGCAGCTAATGCTCATTTTAGCCTATGGGATGTCCCTAATATAGAAGGGGTGAGATAGGTGTTTAACCTCCAATCTCTATGGCAAGCATATATGCCTGTAAACCCAAGGTGAACAAAATCTATCAATTATTTTTGTTCTTTTTTTGTTGATTGCAACTTCAAGTAAAGAACTAGAGTAAATCATTATGATTTTATTGAGTAGGATTGTTGTTACTAATAATAGATTTTATTGAGAAGGATTGTAGTTGCTAATCATTTATTGTTAGTTTGATGTTCCCAAGGGTTAGAAAATTGGTTCAATTCAGTAGGCATAACTTGGACAGCTGTGAACCTGTTCCATAAATTACGTTGCTGTCTTTTTCTCTTTTTTTAAGCAACATAGCCTCCGGCAAGATGCATTTGACCAAACTAACCGAAACTGTTGTTATTTATTGTTGAGGTTACATTTTGAAAACATTGTTTATGGTTGTGTTGCACTGAATGATACCTTTGTATCAAACTGAAGTGAGGATTCAGTCGGGATTAAGCTTGCCTGGTCAAAGGGTTTGTGTACTCGCTTACCTCTTGTCCAGAGCAAGTTTTCATTCTATAAATGTAAAGATCAGTATATTTATTTTGCATACAATTGATTTGTACATATTTGAGTGTTATTTGAATGTTTTATATTCTAGAGATTTTATTTTTGGTTTTCTTTTTAGATATATTGGTTCTAGAGAACATTCAGTGTTCTTTACCACATGCTGACTGCACCCACACATAGAGCGGAGTGGAACCAGCAACACTAGCATCTAAACTCATTATTTCACTGTGAATGGAGCTTGGTATGTTACCAGCAACTTTTAGCTATTATTCTACCATTTTAGATCCCAAGCAGGAGAGTAGACCTTGAATTGCTGTGAAACTATAGTTTGGCATAGAGTTATGGACTGCTGTAGCGTAATGTCACAATAGATACTGTAGAAAATTCCAGTTACTTTCCATTGTGTGGCTTTGAGACTTTCATTTGTTTTATCAAAATTGTCTGTTGTAACCTTGTGTGATGTCACAATTTATTTGTTTTGGTCAAGTCTGACAGCACAAAATAGGAGTAATGACTCGAAATTATATGAAGTTGCGTTGATTTCACGGTGGAGTTAATTTACAGATTGTTAATTCTATGTTTCAATTGTAGTTATATGTATATAGTTATCCCAATTAACTTTGATGTCTTGTAATATGTAGTCAAGTTAGACATTGCTGTTGAACAAGGAACTTACTGTGTATGCTCAATGTCATTCCAAACCGAAGATGCATCCGTACATGACCCTTCAGATATAATATGAAGTACATCTCCTTGTGTATATAAAAACTGTGTTGAGACATTTTCAGCTAGCTGTAGAAAAAGAGTGTCTTATTTGGTGAAAGTGAAGAAGAATGGTAGGAGAGTAGGGGCCCTGTGCTAGGGTTGTTGAGAAAGGTGAAGCATATGGGGGTCCCTCTACTCGTGGTGGATGGCCAAAAAAATCAGAATTAAAGCTGCTAGTATGGTTTCTACCTTTTTGCCCTATGTGTGCAATACACTCAAGTTGATTAGGTAATTGTAAAGACAATTGTTTTGATAACGGTTGTAACAGTGTTTTATTAATTACTAAGGAAACTTGTTTTGTGTAAACTAGCACTGATTTGAAAACTCTTTTAATCAGTGAGTATGACGTTGAAATTAACATGGGATATTGTTAGGATTCTGAAGAGTTCCTCTCCCACATGACTAATTCCAGAATGAGTGGATTGAGTAGAATAGACACCACCTTTCAGCCTAAATACCTGAATGGGAATGTTGGCTGTATAGTCTAAATTCTATAGTTGATATGGTCTTATGCACTACTCAAAGGAATCTTAGGCCTTCCTTCTGGTTTATTTAGGTCACATGTAGCATTTGGTCCCATAGGGGTTACCAGCTTAGCCACTGGTTGGCTGTGCAACTTCCAGTCTGGGTACTGGGTCATGCAAAAACATAGTCCAACTAGTTATGTATTTATTGAAAATGTTATGTATTTATTGAAAAAGGGAAGCACCTCAAGGTGTAGTTATGTAAAACAGGCTTCCATTTGTGACATCTCAGTAGGCTATCACGTGGCCTACGAAGACTGTCCAATTTCCTTACTCCTGTTTGTATAATGTTACTGTAAATACTATGTAAATGAAGAAATGGAGAGAGTGCGCTTTGAGATTGCTCTTGCAATGTAAAGCGCGCTACAAATAAAATGTATTATTATTTATTATTTAGAGAAATTTAGAATAGTGCCCATGCACAATGTAGACTCTAAGCATACCTTCTAGAGATAATCTCTTTGGTCTTTGTTTGACTAATAAGATATTATTATAGCAATAAAACATTGCAGAGATTTCTTCCTCAAACCGAAAAATGATTTTCTCTCTTTCTCCATGTATCAGTAGCATTCAGACTATATTTTGTCCTTGCACATGATGACCAAAGCTGTTGTCTTTCTGGCCTAAAGCCCTGTGGACCCACACAGGCCCCCCTGTGCAGACTGGAATTCCTGCCCTTCAGAGGCCTGCTGTTGCAGCTGCAGCTGCCTACTGGCTACTCTCCCTCTGCCATCCGCTTCCTCCTCCCAGGCCATCCTTATCGCCTCTTCTCTCTACCACCAGCTTCACTCCCTTTTCGCCCTTCACTCCCTTCCTGTTCCTTTCGCTTGCTGTTGTCTAATCTCCTCTCTTATCTGCCCCTCCTCTCCTGCCGTTGAAAAAAAGGAAAATCCTCTGTCTGCTTCAGTCTTGCAAAGCGGTTCTTAAAAGGAGGCCCCCCTTTTGTGTGCTGGGGCCTTGGTGGGAGAGCTGAGCTTATAGCAGCAGGTCCTGTTGTGTTTTATTATTCAACTTTGTTGATTAGACTTAGAGGAAGGTTACATATTTCTGGAGCCGGGTTCTCATGACCTGGCCCAGGTTTTCCATTGTGTATTATTCACCAGTGGAAACTTAAGGTGTATGTCATGCATGTGAGACAACGCATGGCAAGAGGCACCCCTGTGCTTGCACTTTATTGTTGGCCAAAAAGTACTAGTTTTAAGTTTTCCACTTAGCCGTGTTGTACATATTTAATTGACAACAAAGCACTCTAAAGGTTTCAGTTTCATCTAGATGAGAGAGAGAGAGAGAGAGAGAGAGAGAGAGAGAGAGAGAGAGAGAGAGAGAGAGAGAGAGAGAGAGAGAGAGAGAGAGAGAGAGAGAGAGAGAGAGAGAGAGAGAGAGAGAGAGAGAGAGAGAGAGAGAGAGAGAGAGAGAGAATGGGTCAGATAATGGGACACATATTTACTGCACTTCTCTGTAAGCAACAAACAGTCATAAGAGACTGCCGAAATGATGTTTTTTTTCATTTGTTTATTTTTATGGTGTTAAGGTTTGAAGTGCTTCTTTTAAATAACCAGTTTGGTATTTACACTTTAATAACCTTGTTTGGCTTTGTTAACATTGCCTCCTTTACTCTGAATGGGTGACCATGGATTGATGAGTAATGTACTGTACCTCCTTTTCTTGACTTGGATTGTTTAATTTAAAGCAATGTGTACATAGGCCTACTGTTTTATAAGAATTGTTCAGAGTTTTGAAGAAGTCTGTAGGGTTAATAAACCAGAGATATATTTCTCTACTGAAACATTGGCTCATGTCTGTTTGTTTCTTTTCCAATGTTCTGCAAGGAATTTATATCGGCAACAACATGCCCATGCATGTATTACCCTGGGGCCCTGTTCCTATTTGAAATAATTAAGGTGAGGAGAGATAGACATGGGGAATGCAGGGCCAAGTTGTTCGGTGTTAGTTAATTCTAATGGCTAAAATGCAACTAAACCTGGATTTTCATTAGGGTTACATGGTAACTTGGTGTATGTTTAATTCACAGGGATCCAATTAGTAACAGGATTTCTATATATCTTAGAAAATAAATGTGCCGTCTTAGGCTTAGAAATGTTGGTGCCTTTGTAAATATGACAAAGGAATTGAATGGGCATGAATAAATGTATTATATGCCACACATACAGTAGATGATACCATGTGGGGAATGGTTTGTTTTCAATGAACGAAACAAAGATGGTTGTGATATATACAACCCTCTGTTCTATTTTTCAATTGGTGCAAAGAAACTCGGAACTCTGATTCGTCAATATCTTTTAAAGAGACTGTATAATCGAAAAGCAGAAAGCTACCATTTAGACTCAATTATGCATTAGCAGGCACTTTGAGACATTGTAGTGGAGCCAAAATGGCGTTTAAAGAGAGTCAATTTCTCTCTTTACTCTGCTTGGCTCGCAGGAACTCTGTGGGTTGGTCCCTGAAACAGTAGAATGCAGTCACATGATTCACACAGAGCCAAGCTGCCCAATTCCAATATGGTGGCCAGCTTGGCAGACCTACGGTTCTTGTTGATGATATTTTTGCTCTGCGGGATCAAGTACGGTGCCTGCAGCCAGCAAGACCCACTGGTTCTGGGCCTGCGACTGGAAGACCCAGAGGGTCGGGTGTTTATGAAGGCGCGGATCATCTCGGCACCAAAAGGGGTCAGTTTTAAGATCCGCTTGTTTGGGTCTCATCTGCTGAATGGAAGCTGGCCATGGGTGGCGTTTGCTGGGGCGGCCGAAGGGGAGGCCGGGGCAGTGGGGGACGCAGCCGACCCATGTGAGCAGGATAACCGCCGCAAAGCGGCCGCTTTCCAGGTGACTGATACTTTCGCGGCAGACGAGGATCACAGCGGTATAATAACGGTGCAGGCAAGTGATGAGAGCGTCTCCTCAGTCGGAGTATATGGGGCAGTAACGGACCAGACTTTTCATCATGTATGCGTGCTGAGAGATGGAAAATGGGCATCTCTCGGACCTGACAGGTTACGTATAGACAACGACCCTGGTCTAAAAAAAGATTTCATCCCTCTGTGGGGAATTGCCGTTCTCATAGTTTTGCTAGTTCTTCTCTGTGGGGTGTTCAGAATTCTGAACCTGAGTTTGTTGTGGTTGGACCCTTTGGAGCTTTATGTTCTTCACAGCTGCGGCTCAGAGGAAGAAAAAAAGATTGCCAAGCGCCTCGAGCCCATCAGGAGACGCGGCAACTTTTTGGTGAGAATGTGATAATGTATTGTTAGACCCTGTATTTTCTGATGTACGTTATTTCTGAATGGCAAACTGTTTAAGGACTAATTAGGTAAGAACAATTACATTGCATTTGATAGTCAACGTTTTAACACGATTTACTGGATACCAATTTAATTAAAATGTGTTTACCACACTCTTGTTCATTTCAGGTGTGTTCCCTGCTCTTCCTGTGTGCTCTTGGCCACTCTGTTCTGGGTGTGCTGTTCTACCAGGCTTTTGGCTCTATCACCCCAGCTGTGTTCACCAGTGCGTTCCTCATCTTCCTCCTGGCGGAGCTTATACCACACATTGTGTGTTCGGGCTACGGGTTCCAGATAGCTCCGAGCCTCACCTGGCTCACCCAGTTCTGTATGGTGTTGACCTGTCCACTCTCCTGTCCGCTGGGGATGATCCTGGATCTGGGACTCCGGAGGGACATCAGCACCTGTGGTGTGCGGGAGCGGGTCATGGAAATGATTCGAACCAACGTCAATGACCCCTACAGGTGAGGAGATACAAAGACAGAAACACTTATCATATATTACATTTTATTTTATTTATACATATATTAATATAAATGATGGTGGCTTCTAGTTTGCACTGCAGGTTTGCTCTGACCTATTAGACCAATATTTGTAATCTTTGTTGATTGAGAACAAGCTATCTTTAATCCAGTGCAGCATTCAGAAAGAGTGCCAAGAAGCCATCTAAATGACCCTTGTTATCGTCATCACCACTATGGGCTGTTTATTTCCCTGGTGGTGGCAGTGAGTTTGTCAAAGAGGAGTTCAGCCGGGGTTCTCTGCGTAGTAAGACTGTGGAGGACATCCTCACGCCTCTGAAGGACTGTTTCATGCTGCCTAGCACAGCCTTGCTGGACTTCTCCACCATGTCAGAGATCATGCAGTGCGGATACACCCGGGTACCCATCTACGAAGAAGAAAGGTCTATAGCCCTAATCGTTAACCAAGATAACTATTAACCTGTCTTTGAAACACTAGACCTGTTTGCTTGTAGATTCAACAGTGTGCAGGATCTCTGAAATGTGCCCACAGATCTGCGTAGTACCTTAGTTAATGTTTCAAATGAGTCAGTCAATGAATGCAGTAAGAGTTTCACTCTAAAATTCAATATATTCCTCTTTATTTTTACAGTAACCGAAGTTCTACCCTCAATATCTAAAACAATTAACAAAAGGATTTCACTTCTTATATTATTTTGAGACCAGAGGTAGAGATGTTTACGATGTTTGAAAGCAAAAGGAGTGGTCAGCCATGTTATGAGAGTAGGTCAAACTTTTTTTAAATGGTCTCTGTATTTTTGTGGGACTAAACCCTGGCTTTGTCTGGTCAGGTCCAATATTGTGGAGATCCTGTATGTAAAGGACTTGGCCCTAGTTGATCCAGATGACTCCACGCCCATGACCACCATCACCAAGTTCTACAACCACCCTTTGCACTTTGTGTTCAATGACACCAAGCTGGATGCCATGCTGGAAGAATTCAAGAAAGGTGCGTGCATGTGTCTTAATAGAAAAATAAACCATAATGAACGTATGTGCTCATTTGACTCTGAAACAGTAGTGGATTTTCTTGTAGGTCAGTGACAACAACATGGAGCAAAAATTTTACAGTTGCCTTTTTTTACAATCGCTTTTGCACAAATTTCAGTACCTTGTGTTCATTTTTTGAAATCTCTAGCTAGACATACTCAAAATAGCATCAAAATGCAGGTTGTTTTTTTTTCAAAACGCTTAACACTTTTTCAGTTACTTGGATACAATTCACAAAAACATAAGAGCACTGAGCAGAAATCCCCAATTCAAAATGACACAACATAACATCAAAGTATTACCATTTCAAAATTCAATTCACACATTACATATGAAATGACTGTTGGCATTTCATACAACCCATCTAACTGTTAACTAATTCAACTGCTTAAAATGATAAGTAACTGTTGCATTGCTCCTAATGCATTGCTTTATGGAAACTGATAAATACTATTGCATGTTCAGATCAGGAAAGTTCCATGGTAAAAAGGTCCATTAATACCAATTACTGTGGAACGTGAAATACATGTAATATTTTATCACCCTCCTTTATCAAACACTGTTACTATGACCACATGTACCACTGTTCTAGACAATGTTTTTAGGTTTGTATGTATATGCTGGGCTTTGTTTTTGCATTGCTTTTGACAAAGGTTTTTCCCCATAATGTTTGGCTAATGAAAACATCCATCATGATGTTGATGAAAACTTGAGGCAAAATCAACAAAACAGGGTCGATAGAAATATCAAGTCGACATTTTATATTTAAAGGCAATCAGTTGAGGAAGGTGTTTTGGTATGACACTTTTTAGCTGTTCGTATTTTTGTTTTGACCTAAGTTTGTGATTTATTTTCATACAGTAAATACATTTCCCATTTTTTAGAACCATATCGAAACACGTATCAAGGATTTTATACTTATTTCATATCATAGGATTGTACTAGCAACTAAACCGTGAAGCCATTTAAGGGGTGTGGGTGATCTACACTAATGTTCCTGTGGTATTTCAAGATAAATTAGTTATTTGAACCAATGGATCTGAAGTTGCAAGGTTTCTTCAAAGATTTAAGGGCCCTAGAGTTTGAACATGTGAAAAGCGTGTTCCAAGTGTTGCCGGTTTTGATTGTTGTGTCTAAGGTATCGAAAAATGATCACAAGGTTCTGAGTGACATTTGTGCCAAAGCGATTGTAAAAAAAAAAAGAAACTAGGTTGAGCCATTACCATTCACCCATTCTCAGGCAACTCCCACCTGGCCATTGTCCAGAAGGTAAACAACGAGGGGGAGGGAGATCCCTTCTACGAAGTGCTGGGATTGGTCACTTTGGAGGATGTCATCGAGGAGATCATCAAATCAGAGATTCTGGATGAGACTGATGGCTACAGTAAGTTGTAGTGTACATAGGCTGTATTTAGTGAATTTGGGTTTTGGGTGGGGTGTCATCTCACACTGTATCAACATATTCTCTTAGCCACTCACTGGACAATCAGAACAACTTGCCCTGGCATTACTGTCTGTAACTGGTACCAACATATGGTAGTCCACCTGCATCGGAGCGCTGTGTTCGTCCTATTCGGTTGTGTGTGATTTCATGTCGGCATACACTTGTTATACTGTTGGGTCTAAGGCAGAAGACACTTCAATCGTCAAATTCTTACAACATGTAACATGTCATGGCGACCAAGGGGGATTCTGATTACAATGAAAGGGCAGTTTGTTTAAAAGCGTACGGGCAGATTCCTTTAACGTGAGTGGCTTACTCCTCCCCTGTAGTGGACATGAAAAAGAAACGTCCGCTGGCTCCACTTGAGATCCCTCTGGAGCCACGGAGCATCAGTGAGGACTTCTCCTTGTTCAAAGTCCCAGAGGGTGAACCCAAAATCCGGACGTCCCCACAGCTCCTACTGGCGACACACCGCTTCCTCTCCAGAGGTGTGCTTGCTTCTCTCCGTCTGGCTTCGTGTGTATTTTGCAAGAGAATAAAACAACACCGGTTACCTATTACATTTTACAAAGGGAGCAGCACATGTAATGATTACATTGCAGTAACATATGTGACCGTTGGTCATGGACACCAGTTATGTGGAGTTAGCAAGTGAAGTAGGGCAGCATTTTCTAGGTCAGCTTCATTTGTATGTCTACTGTGCCTCTATTTAGAAAGTTAGGGATTATTGTTATGATATGTGATTCCTTAGTCACTAGCTTTAACTGGATATTGGCTAAATTTGGCCAAATAGAATATCTAATTGAATCAAATATATTAAAATATGTGTAAATGGCAGTGCTTGATATAGTAATCTGGCTGGTGAAATATGTTGATTACGCGTGTGATCGGAACGTTCTTTGCTCAGTCTTAAAGAGGTGACATGATGACTGTGCAGACTCTAACTCTGTCTGTCTCCATCTTTCTCCCCTTCAGAGGTGGAGCACTTCAATCCCACGCGCGTGTCTGAGAAGGTTCTGTTCCACCTGCTCCGTCACCCTAGTGTCAACCAGGAAGTCCACTTTGATCCTTCCAACCGACTCAGCACCGACCACTACCTTTACACGCGCAACCACCCTGTGGACTACTTCATCTTGCTGCTGCAGGTGCGTTTGATTTGGATGTTGTGTTGATTGTATAGTTTGGGTTTATCTGTGAAAACTTAAAATGATAAATACACAACTTGTTCATCATTATGAAGCTTTTTTTTCTTAATGTGTGTGTGTGTGTGTGTGTGTGTGTGTGTGTGTGTGTGTGTGTGTGCATGCGTGCGCGCGCGCGTGCGTGTGTGTTTGTGTTGATAGGGGCGTGTGGAGGTGGAGATTGGTAAAGAAGGGCTGAAATTTGAGAATGGTGCGTTTACATACTACGGCGTATCTGCTCTTACGGTGCCCTCTTCAGGTAAGATGTAGAAACGCAGAGAATGAATGCCTCATTCTAGCATCCTCCACTCAGCTTAGTCCCATACACATATTATTTGCCTTTTACATCCAAGATTTAAAATATTGTTGTCATTTTTTTTTATTAATCACTAAGAATTGTATTCAATGTTGATGAATGATGCGCTTTCTGGGTATGCTTGTCTAATATGTAGACACACAAGTGCCGTGATTCTAGAGAACCACATCTTAAGCAGACATGGTCTATTTTAAAACAAATCTAGTACAAATTGCCAATTGTCCGAAATATGCAGACTTTTTCATTGCAGTCTAAATGTCTGTGTGTGTGTATGTGTTTCCCACAGTGCACCAGTCTCCAGTGTCAACCCAGCGTCACTCTCCCAGAGATCCATTTGAGTTAGGGGATGCTACAAGTCCGTCCAGCTACTGTCCCGATTACACCGTCCGCGCTCTCACAGATCTGCAGCTCATACGGGTGAGTGTGTATACGGGCTGAAGTGTGTGTGTTAGTGTTTCTTATTGTGTGCGAGTTCTCCTGCACTACCTGACCATATAAGCTTTCTCATGATTCCAAGTCAGATTGACGGTTAGTTTGTGTCTTTCTAGTGTTCTGGTAAAATCCTTACCGACCTGGATTGAAATGTTTTAAGATGTTGAGCTTTTTTAGGGCAGGTCAGCTGAAATCCATCCGGGTTCTGAAATTCAGTCTAACCTTCAGCAGCAACAGCGTCACTCGCTCTCTCCCTAGCAAACTTTTCTTACTATACTTTTCTAGTTTTAAGATTGTTTCAATATTGATCTTATTTTACTTATTTTCTGATCTGTCGTTCATTTTCTCAGTTCTATTTTGCTCAAATTGTTTAACAACCGTCCCATGAGGGAAGTTCATTAGATTGTGTGCAGGATGCCTAAATGCGGGGATTGCCACACACTGTTACAAAGACTTTCTTTGATTGAAACCAGGATATTTGCACGGGAAAGATGCAAAGAAAAACTTCAGGATACTCATCGACTGTCTGCAAATTAGCAATAGCCAAACAGCAAGCTCAGAAAGAATGGTCAGACTTAGACTTCACAGTGACTCTCCCTATGCTTGGCCAGACCGTGAAATAGTGCACTACCCCCTGGCAAACACAAGGTGCTCAGCCCAAAATGAATTCTCCGCTACTATGTAGAACACAGACGAATTTGACACCTGCTAATGGACCACAGAGAATAGCTTGGACCGGTGAGATCAGGCCCCAGTCACAGCTGGCATTACCTCTACAAACTAGATTTGATCTCCCCAGTGTGCTGGAATCACATACGGAGGGAGAACCGCGGACCACTTTCACAAGAGGGAAGAGATACAGACCATGGAACATGAAAACATTCGGTCTAGGACAGGGAGATGAGATAAACAGGGTTGATCATAGAAAGTAGTTGAAGCGTACACTCTGATTGTTGGAGATTCTGCTTTCAGAAGGGTACGCGGCAAGACAATTCAAATGTACTGTTTCTCAGGTGCGACGGTAAATGACATCCCTGACAGTAAATATCTACATTACTGTCTGATAAACTGCTAACTCGGGTCAATTTGCACGTAGGACTAAATTGTATTTGTTGGGATCAATCAAGAGTTCCTGAAGCAGGACTTCATTGAATTACTAGATTTAGTGGGCTAACTAAAACTTCAAGCATTCCTCAGTGAACTTCTGTCAACAGTTGAGGGATTCATAAATTCAAATTCCATAATAATAATAATAATAATGAAAAGAAGTGACTTTTAACTCAGTTGAACTCATCTTGTCACTACGAGGGAAGTCGAGTTATCCCGCTGCAACGGCATCATTATTGCGATCTTAGGTGGTTAATGGCCTTACATAACTTGTAACTCAATGCGTGTGACCTGTGTGCTGTGAACCCCCCCTCAACACCTCTTCAACGCCATCCGAGAATCGCCTCTGACCGCCACCCAAACACAATATTCTCTTTAGCCTTAATCACTCATCTGCTACAAGCCTTGTTTCACACACCTCAAAGATCATGGATTCATCTATCTCCTCCAGGTCATCCTCCCCAGTCTCACCCTTCCCCGGAAAATCCTTCAGCCATTCTGTGTCTCCGATTTCCCCCCCACCACTCCTTCTCTATTTTCAGAATCTAGACGCATCACTCAAAACAAATAATCAATATGCTTTTTTTTTATATATTTTTTTTCAATTCAAGTCAATTATTTTAATTTATTCAACTTTACAGTAAAACTATCAACTAGCAGTTTTATTTATCTTGTTATAATTGTTTTATTTCACTTTTCATTTTCTTGCATTGTATTTTCCTCCTTGCCTTATGTAAAGCACATTGAATTACCTATGTGTATGAAATGTTCTAAACAAATAGACTTGACTTGAAAAGGCAGAGCTTAGGTCAACATGACTATACAATGATGAAAATGTCAAAGATCAAAGCTCTCCTCATGGCACTCCTCTGCTCTCTCTCACCCTCTGTTAGACATTCAGATAGAATGGAAAATTACAGTGAAATACTCTGTCTTTACCCTTAGGTAACACGCATGCAGTACCTGAATGCTCTGATGGCATCCCGGGTGGCTGAGACCCCAGACCCTCCTGAGATTAAGATCCTGCCCAACAGCCAGACTAAACTTCTAAACGTCAGAAATGCCACACAAGGTATCTCTCAGTTCTCCTCAGAAACCTTAAAGATCTTTTTCTTTTTTTAACATTTACTGTTTGTGTTGCATGGCTGTATTAACTGGTTATTCCTTGACTTTAAAAACCCTTTTGAAACTACTGTTTGAAGCAATCATATTTGGAGCACAAGGCCATGCTAATGCAGTATTAAAGGAGTACACAGTATTTATTCTACAATTACATATCCTTTAAGTATACAGAGTTTATAAAAACGGATCTATAAAACATCTGTAAAGCGTGAACTCCTTTTGGGCTTTTGGAGTTTTTGTCTATTACAATATCTCTCTTCTGACAAACAACACATTAGATAGATAGTAGTTAATAGACAATACAATGTTTTGTCTGATTTTAAATCTTAAAGTGCATTAACTGTTCCATCTACTGATCTTCTCCTTTTTCTCTATTCTCTTCCCTTTCTGTCTTTGCTTCTCCACTCTTGTTTCCTCCTCTGGCTTCTCCAGAGTTCCCTTTCAACTTTTCATTCTTTGATACTATTGAGAACTACTGTTAGTGTTTGTACAAGGTAAACAAAATCTATTAGTGGCAAGACCCCAACCACACCTAGATAAAAACACACACAAACCCAAACTCAAAAACAAAGACAGAAAGACACCGTTTCTTTCCCAGATACGCATCCATTTTACCCAGAATATTTGCATTCATTGACATTGTGATAGGCCACAAGCCTCTTCTAAACAGTTGATTTAAGCTTCGTTCAGCTGCTTTGTAACTTCAGGTCTTAAATGGTATTATGTACAATTTTGGGGCTTTCTTGCCCCATAGTGGTCCTAACAGAATGTTTATCATTCTCATTATGAATATTTATGTTTACTAGTATTAAGTGGTTTATGGAAGGTGCATTAAAGACAATATTGGAATGAGGACAAGCACTACATGTTAGTATCCCTTTCTCTCTCATTTCATATTTCTGTGCTATCCTGATTGTCTCTATCAGTTCTATTGTCTGATCGGTAGGTAACCTACTTTACTTTCCAAATAACTTTGTTTTAGATTTAATTCGTGTTAGACCCACAGGACTCGGTTGAGACTGCATGAGATGTTAAATTGTCTATATTCCCAGAAAATATCTCTATTGTTTCCCCACACTGCTTTCAGGTCAAAACCTCTGATCTCTATGGGTTATAACATTGAGAAAAGTAGGCAGAGTTTTGAGACCGAATGACGTATTTATGAAACCACCAAATGAGCTTGGAACTGATTGGAATATGTCCTAGGGTCACTAAGTGAAGGCATTTGAATGTTATCATTGGAAAACTCAAACAGAGGTTTTTGGTTTGGAGGTTTTCACCTAACAGCAATAAGCACAGATACCTTTGTCAATCACAGAGAAGCCCAGAGCATGTTGTCAAGATGGCGCGTCATTGTAGGAAAAACTGCTTGGCTTGTTACCCAAACCGCAGTAATTTTTACCATCTGGATTTCACAAAATCACAGTTCTACAGTAGCCTATGTATCACTATACAGGAACATTTGATTATTAACATTCTCCATTAAAGTTCTTCTAAAGCATTGATACAAAAAGTCATGTAGAATAGTGCAACGTTTCAAAAAGTTGAGGTGAGTGAAGAACACTGAAATATGAGATATTGCTATCACATAGCAAAAGATTTATTGAACAAAACATGCAGATGTTTTTTTTGTTTTGTTTCAAACAGACCACAATTGGGCTTTTTTTTCGTTCAAATCCAGATGGGAGAAATAACATGGTCTTGTGAGACCCTGCAGGTCTCAATGGGAGAGTGTATCACATGATATGTCTGGCTTTGTGATGTAAACGTGGGCAGGTTGCGCTAGCACTAGCTTCTCTTCATGAGCATGGCCAGGACCCATTGTCGATTACCATTGACCAACCTGGTACACGTCAAAAGTTCACAAATGTCTACGTTTGGCCCCTGAAAAGATCACCCAATTTATATATATATATATATATATATATATATATATATATATATATATATATATATATATATATATAATATATATATATATATATATATATATATACAGTGGGGCCAAAAAGTATTTAGTCAGCCACTGATTGTGCAAGTTCTCCTACTTAGAAAGATGAGAGAGGTCTGTAATTTTTATCATAGGTACACTTCAACTATGAGAGACAAAAATGAGAAAAAAAATCCAGGAAATCACATTGTAGGATTTTTAAAGAATTTATTTGTAAATTATGGTGGAAAATAAGTATTTGGTCACCCACAATCAAGCAAGATTTCTGGCTCTCACAGACCTGTAACTTCTTCTTTAAGAAACTTTTCTGTCCTCCACTCGTTAACTGTATTAATGGAACCTGTTTGACCTCGTCATCTGTATAAAAGACCCCTGTCCACAGCCTCAAACAGTCAGACTCCAAACTCAACCATGGCCAAGACCAAAGAGCTGTCGAAGGACACCAGGAAGAAAATTGTAGACCTGCACCAGGCTGGGAAGAGTGAATCTGCAATAGGCAAGCAGGTTGGTGTGAATAGATCAACTGTGGGAGCAATTGTAAGAAAATGGAAGACATACAAGACCATTGATAATCTCCCTCGATCTGGGGCCCCACGCAAGATCTCAGCCCGTGGGGTCAAAATGATCATGAGAACGGTGAGCAAAAATCCCAGAACTACACGGAGGGACCTGATGAATGACCTGCAGAGAGCTGGGACCAAAGTAACAAAGGCTACCATCAGTAACACACTACGCCGAGAGGGACTCAAATCCTGCAGTGCCTGGCGTGTCCCCCTGCTTAAGCCAGTACATGTCCAGGCCCGTCTGAAGTTTGCCAGAGAGCATATGGATGATCCAGAAGAGGATTGGGAGAATATCATGTGGTCAGATGAAACCAAAATAAACTTTTTGGTTGTAAACTCAACTCGTCGTGTTTGGAGGAAGAAGAATGCTGAGTTGCATCCCACGAACACCATACCTACTGTGAAGCATGGGGGTGGAAACATCATGCTTTGGGGCTGTTTTACTGCAAAGGGGACAGGACGACTGATCCGTGTTAAGGGGAGAATGAACGGGGCCATGTATCGTGAGATTTTAAGCCAAAACCTCCTTCCATCAGTGAGAGCATTGAAGATGGAACGTGGCTGGGTCTTCCAGCATGACAATGATCCCAAACACACCGCTCGGTCAACGAAGGAGCGGCTCCGTAAAAAGCATTTCAAGATCCTGGAGTGGCCTAGCCAGTCTCCAGACCTCAACCCCATAGAAAATTTGTGGAGGGAGTTGAAAGTCCGTGTTGTCCAGCGACAGCCCCAAAACATGACTGCTCTAGAGGAGATCTGCATGGAGGAATGGGCCAAAATACCAGCTACAGTGTGTGCAAACCTGGTGAAGAATTACAGGAAACGTTTGACCTCTGTCATTGCCAACAAAGGTTATGTTACAAAGTATTGAGTTGAACTTTTGTTATTGACCAAATACTTATTTTCCACCATCATTTACAAATAAATTCTTTAAAAATCCTACAATGTGATTTCCTGGATTTTTTTTCTCATTTTTGTCTCTCATGGTTGAAGTAAATCTATGATGAAAATTACAGACCTCTCTCATCTTTCTAAGTAGGAGAACTTGCACAATCAGTGGCTGACTAAATACTTTTTGGCCCCACTGTATATATATATATATATATATATATATATATATATATATATATATATATATATATATATATATATATATATATATATATATATATATATATATATATACAATTTAAACAGGTTGTGCCGTCTTTATCAGGAGACCTGTTCATTTAATTTTTTTTTTACGTATTAGAATCCATATGCATTTTAAAATGCATAACAAAACGTTGTTTAACATATTGCATTTGTCAGCAAGTATTTCAACGATATGAGTTGGTTTAGTTTCATCTTCAAGTTTTGGGTGTCTTAAACTATTATATTTTATTTTGCTTGGTACATTTAAGGCAATTCAGGTTTGTGATTTACTGAGTTTGGACCTCAAACGCAATAAGACTAAAAGTAAATACAAAAAAACAGAGACTTCTGAGTTCATGTAGATCTACAAAGTAGGTCCAAATGATTGAACAACTTTTTGGGAAACATAAGGTTGAGCAGCGCATTGTGTCATCCATCACTCACCCTACCCTCTCCACTTATTGCTTCAATATTACAGGTGGCAGCAGTACAACCCAAGAAAATCCCATGGAGGAGGAGAGTCATGGGTAGTTCAGCAGTTCTGTTTGCCCTCTGTCTGAAAGTCCAGCCAACCAAGATTTTTTTTGTTTTGTTTTGTTTTTAAGCAAAGCATCACCTGGATTATAACAGAGTAAGATCGTGTGGGTAGAAAGAGTTTGGATTGATTGTATGTGCTTCCTTGCTATCTATACTAACCCAAGCACCCACCCCAATCATTCCTAATGGGTTTATTATGCCAAGTTATTTTAACCATTTTTTAAGCCCCTTTTTACTGTCTGTACAAAACATTACATATCCTGCTCCTTTTTGCTGCCTGTCTGCGTGCCAAAGTTACACAACATTTGTTTTTTGTTAGTGCAAGGTTTGTGTGTGCCATGCAGGTACAAGAGGTGTGTGTGTGTGTGTGTGTGTGTGTGTGTGTGTGTGTCTGCGCGCATGTGTGTGTGTCTGCGTGTGCGTGCGTGTCTGCGTGTGTATGGTTTATCTGTAAATCTGCATTAATGTCCGAGTGTTCCGTCCAGTTTTGGATGTGTTATATAGTTGGTCAAAAGCAGATTTGCAACTACATAAATGTGCACTGTGTTAATAGCTTTATGCTATTTGCTTAGCTCAGAGGTACGTTATATTCCTTTTGTACACATATATCAGTAAGGTTGTATATTAATATTCACTGTTCTTTCAAGTGTATTGCCAAATATTGGTTCTTTGAAGAATTGACCATCTGTGCAATTATTTTAGATGTCTGATTTAAAGTGTATATAAGCTTGGGATATTTCAGAGACTTGTCTCTCATAACTATATCTATGTTGGCTATATTTAAACCTGTCAAAGCGAGGAGGTTGGCTTCAACATACCAGTTGTATCATTCTTGGTCTTGCAGTATTGTGCATTCCTTTTTACTCAGTCAGATTTAGGTTCACTCTTATGATCTGGTTTGTTAAGAGTATTCCTATTAAGTGCAACTTCTGGCTTCTTTTGACTGTGGCACTTGTCCACTAAAGCAGACAAAAGTGGGTAACCAGAAGGAAGCTGGTACAAACTCCCATCTTAGCTAGCCACATTGTCTTTGTTAATCCAGTGTGGACTAAATCCCCAATTGACATGTCCATGTTCTCCTGTATAGATTAGGGGGTTTAGCCATGGCCTGGCATTAGTACCCCCAGGTCTGAAGCCCTGTAGCTCTCCTACTACCTGACTGGGTAATCCTAACCTAGAACCTCTAAATGCACTTAGGCATTCCATTTGTTTGTACAGGGTGATTCATGTTGTTGCCATAGCGAGTTGATTTGTCTCTCAAATCGAAAGCACCTTTGTTTGATTATCTCATCCTTGTTCCCCTGTCATTTGAGTTCCATTACCATTCCAGTATGTGCTTGTTTGAGAGTTGAGTGAGAGAATGTGCATGTACAGACCTGTATGTGGTGTATAGTTTGACATGTTTGTCCAGCATCCAGTCCAAACAGGCTGCAGGAAGAGACTCCAATCCCAGGTTATATGTTACTAACTCTATATTACTTGGTCCATGTCCAGAGTCTGAGAAAATGGTTTGGTTGTGTATTTTTTTTATTTTATCATTATCTAATTCTAATAAAAGAAAGGAATCTACCTTGCTGTCCAATCCAGGCTTATGTCCTTTAAAAAAAAAAAAAGATAAGGGAAATATCAATGGGGTAATGGCCGTAGTAGAGGTTCCTGAAGGTCTGAGGTCGGGAACTTCATTCTAACATGACGTCATGTAACAAAAGCCTCATCGTGGAGTTTGTGATTCCCTTTGGTGGGAACTTTGGTTTGGTTAATCCATACTGCTGTCAATCAAAGAACTAAAGCTAATTTAGTTAATATTCTTATAGAAATTATTGGCAGTGCAATTTGGAGTAAATAGTTTGCCAGCTGTTTTAAGGATGTGTTCTATTTTATTCATTTCCTTTATAATATCACAAGACTGAATGTACAAATAATAATCATCATTATGCTACTTATACTGATTGGGAGAAATATTTGGGCTTTTGATGGGGTGAAGATCTGTATATTAATATATTAATACTTATAGAGAGAGAACAATCAAACGTGTAGCTTATAGATAACGTTTTTTTTTTTCTTCAATTCTGTGATACCGTTACTACAGTATGACCAATGGAAACTACAAAACACTTTAACCTGCTACTCTCTGTTATCTTTGTATAGAATTTCTTGAATCGTTTTTTCCGTTTGGAAAAAATTAAACGAAGACTTTAGTGGTCATTGAACTATATTTAAATCTGTGTTGTGTAATTACTTGTATGAGTGTACCTTATTACTTCAACTATACACCCAATTTAATTGAATCCATAATACAATAATATTTACTATCTATATTCATCATTTGAATTAATACCTTTAGTGCATGATTTAAATCTATAATCAACCACTTGCTGTTGTGTTTTGATTACAGTTTTTAACAATCACTTCGACACAAATTTCTGAATTTTTCATAACTTTAGACGCAACAGCTACCACAATACCACCAACACTTGTAACAGGCTGTCCTGACCTTTTGAGCAGTTGTATAAGTTGATAATTTGATGCATTACATTAAAGTCGTGTGAATTGAGCTTTGAAAAGGTAATACTTTGATATAACGTGTTATTTTGAACTGTGGATTTCTGATCAACGAACAAATGATCTTAGGTTTATCCAAGGAATTGAAAAAACGTTGAACAGAAGTGCATTTCGATGATCTGTCTGAATTATGTGACTAGTTTTGAGAAAATAACGTCAAGGTTCTGAACTTGCTAAAACGATTATAAAAAAAACTAAAGGTCAGCAACTTCATACACATTCACTATTAAGGTTAAACAAAAATAAAAGAAAGAAACATGTCCAAATGTTAGCAAGTAAATTCAAATTGTGAAGCCTGCACCGTAACTAATTTCTGAAAAATTCTGCAAGTCGCAGGTCTTCCCCATTTCTTTGAACCAGGCAGGTGGTGGTCTAATTTGCTTCCTCTTCCTATCATTTTTAGTCCAAAATCTTCCCAAATATTTAATAAAATCCTTTATATGTTTGATATGATTTTTTTTTATGTCATATTTACTATTTCAATTACAGAGACATCACAATCAAACAACATAGTGGGTAAAAGTACATTATTTAGTAAGAGTATTCATTCAAATATTGCATATTATTTTTTGCTTGGAAAAAAAATGGAAACAGATATCAACCTGTTGTTTAATCGATCTAATTAATAAAATACCACACATTTTATGTGTATGTTGTTTCCACATTACGACTTCAAATCGCATGAACACTCAAGTCCGAAGAACGACTTGGCATCTTGGCAAGTGGGACCATTGATCATCTCGGAATTTATTGGACAGTTTAGATAAAACCGTTTGGGTAAATGGATTAAGTTTCTGAAAAGCAATAGCTAATTGGGGGAAGGACCTCATCTGTACTCTTTAGAAAATATTTTGTTAGCTTCGCAACTTTTTTACAGTTTGTTATTTTGTGATTTTTACTTGACCTAGATTAAAGAGCATATAAACATGTAATGCTCTTAAAACAGACCTAATATATGTGAAAACTGTTTGGACAATACCTGTGTACCTGTGTAGATATAGCAGAAAGAAGTAGGTCTAGCCAGTGGCTGTGTCTAAAGCCTGGTTTATTCTTGTGCGTTCGCGGATCTGCGAACATTGCCGTCAATCGTTCGCGGACGTGGCCTTTATGCTTCCACTTAAGTTTTACGCGTTCACTAGGGGGCATTGTCGCATTTAGTTAATATAGAATGTATAGAACACCCAGAAGACGGAACACGGATGGGGAAACTCTTGGTCAAGTCCTGGGAAAGTACAAACAAAACAGCAGCGTGCTCGTCGCTTATATTTCGCTAGCTTGTTGCAGTGTTGACATTTGGTCAACTCTGCTGAGCAGAGAAGAGCTTTAAATGTTACTTATTGTGTTTTTTGATGCACTTGCAAACAGGTATAGCTGTGCAACAAAGACAGATAAAACACTTTCATGAGTACCCCAACATTGTGACCATGATCCTTTATTTGTATTTATGCAACGCCAATTCTATGAGTAGCTCTATGGGCGCAGGTTAATTAGACACGTATCTGCTAAAGCTTTCTGCCCCCTTCATAGCCGAGCCCCAGGCACATATTTTAAATGAACACTCACTTATGGTTTGATCCCAAAAATATTGACATCACCCCTGGTTACTTTGCATAAAGAGGGGAGGGGGTGAAGTGGCGTACACAATTTTTGACCCATCTCCAAGCACCGATGTCAAAGATGTTATCTCTTTTAAATGAACTGCTTTGTACTTTGTCTACCAATAACATGTTTAGCCTCTTTCAGTCTGGGTTCAGAGCTAGTCATAGTACTACTAGTCACTTGTAGTAAATTATCTAGTTACTGCTCTTCATGAGAAACATTATGCAGCTCTGTTTATTGATTTGGTAAAAGGCTTTTGATACAGTTAATCACACATGCCTTCTGGATTGATTAGACTTGCTGGGATTTGATGATGTAACTTTAAATTAGCTTCAGGACTAAATCTCTGATAGAACACGGTGAAAACCGAAAAAACCCCAAACCAATTCATTTGCTACTGTGGTGCCAACCTTGGGACCCGTAACAAACTGTGGGGGCTCGTCCAGGATCTCTCCTCTTCACAATTGCCTGGGGAGCAGATCCAGTGATACCAGAACCGTGAGGCCAAGGTGACGAGACATGACTACAGCCCAGGAGTCAGTTAGTGGGTGTCTACAGAAGGAGATCAAGGAGCCAAAGGATCTTCCCTACAGAGCCGCACTGCTGAACCGTGGGGTCAACACTCGTCAGTCACCAGGGAGCAACACTGTTGGTCCTTCAAACCAACACATCACAACGCAACCCATACTACTATTGAGGCCACGTACACGATGTCTACAGCACGCAAAGAGCTTGTGTGGGGCATCAAGAAAAGTTTGTTCAGACTCTCAAGCACCGACATCTACCAGGTCGCGAGGGACCTTGCAGCCGACAGCCAAGACAAAGTCAAGCTGAGCCAGAACGATGAGGAAGGCTGCTTGGACTATGTAATTGCCTATATGCAGTCAGACACCTTGCTAGGAAGTGAGGATGAAGGTATGAATGCATTGTTGATGTTGAACGATTTAAGTAAGGCTATTACATCCTGTACTGCTGTTGATATGTCATTAGATTCAGTCAGTGATGTTATGCATGTTATACCCAGTCCATCGGATGTGATACCAGACCACACCCAACAGCCACACCCTCACTCAGACAACACCATTATCCAGCCACAACCTCACTTTAACACACATGCTAACACAACCACTCAGTCAGTAGTAGAGCTGAGGTAAGTGTATGAAGAGTTGAGTGAGCAACTAAGACGTTGTGAAGCTACAGCCACCCCACTAGCCTCTATAGATCAGGTCAGCTCAAAGTCACACTCCATGTCACCCAGAACATCATGGAGGATGGTTTCACTAAGGGACCTTACCTATCTCCCGCAAAGGGAATTTAAGGTACATGGGGGTGACAGATACCACCTGCCCAAACACAGTCTCATCCCGGGGAACGCTTTTCCTCTCAGCAATCTTCCGGCCCCCATCCTCAACGTCCACTGAGTCAACCTCCCATCCAAGCGAGGGAAAGAACAGCTCGTTGTCCAAGATGCATGGAACAGAACCTGCAGGAGTGCTACCACTGCTTCGTGTGCGGAGATGTAGGGCATCGTGCAGTGGGGTGTTTGAAGCGGACTAAGCCTCAGGGAAACGAGAACCGGCCTTTGCAGAGGGACAACCAGAGGCCGGCGCACCACCTCAGTCCCATCCAATAAACTTCACCTCTAAGCAGCGACCGAGACATCCCAAGCACAGGGCCCAACAGATATCCACACCTACCCGTCAGAGTGCCACAAGATGCAAAGTACCCCTAGTTGGAAAGAAAAGCCTGCTAAAATGTTTCATTGGTGGATACCCAGCAACAGTCCTATTTGACACTGGCTCTCAGGTGAGCATAATCAACAGAGAATGGGCTATCACTTACATGCCCAACTATACAGTAAGGCCTCTGCAGGAGCTGCTTTAGGAAAGCCTTGACGTATATGCAGTAAATGGTCAAGCTATCCCCTACGATGGGTTTAGCTCACCATCAATCTAACAGGAAATGACAATCCCAATCTTACCATACAAGTTCCTTTCCTGGTCAGACAGTTGTCATTAGCCCAGCCGTTGCTAGGAGCCAATGTACTGGAAGAAATGATCAAAAGACAAGAATCCTCGGGTGATGCCATTGCCACAGTGATCAGCCTGCTACGCCATGCATTTGGGATGGAAGAAGATCAAGCGGTTGCCATGGTCAATTTCATCCAGGTGCCCCAGAGAACGTATTGTGACCCGGCCACAGTAAGAGTGGGTAAAGACAACATAGTCATTAGAAGAAAGTGCTCTGTGAGGAGTCTGGGGCATTCGCTCGTGACACTGGTGATATCGGTTGCATTCCTTCCCTGCAGATGGAGATCAGACTCAAGGATAACACTCCAGCGCAGAGGGCCTATACATCCATCCCCAAACCGCTTGTTAAAGAGGTAAAGGAGTATGTTCAAGAGCTGTTGGTGAAAGGATGGATCGTGAAGTCCAGATCCCCATATGCTGCTTTCCGTTAAGAAGAAGGATGGCAATTTGCGCCTGTGCATCGACGATCGACTCCTGGACAACAAAACAGTGCCAGACCGACACCCTCTGCCTCGAAGCCAGGATCTCACAGACTCACTGGGAGGATACAGCTGGTCTTCAATCCTAGGCCAGGGCAAGGCCTACCATCAAGGTTTTATTGCTGAAGGCTCAAGATACCTGATTGCGTTCACAACTCCTTGGGGCCTGTACGAGTGGGTCAGGATACCCTTCGACTTATTGAACGCGTCAGCAGCATTTCAAAGAAGCATGGAGGAGATGCTCGACACTCTTAGAGATGAATGCTGCATCCCCTATCTGGATGACGTGCTTTGTTTTGCCAAGTCCTTTGATGAACATGTCCAAGTGCTGCACAGAGTCCTCCAAGCCCTAAAACGCCACGGAGTATAACTAAAACCAGAGAAGTGTGAGTTATTTCACAAAGAGGTCCGTTATGTTGGTCGGTTGGTGTCTGCAGAGGGGGTGAAAGTGGATCCGAAAGACCTAGAAGCAGTACAGAAACATCACCACAGACAGTCGGAGACGTCAGGCAGCTACTTGGATTTCTGAGATATTATCGAACGTATGTGCAAGACTTCTCGCGTATAGCCAAGCCCCTGTATGACCTGCTTAAGGTAGATTCCAACACACCGCAGGCCAAGCCACCACGAGGAAAGACAAAATGTCCGCAGCCATCCTCCCGAACCCCGGTGAAGTGGGATGTGAGACACCAGGAGATCCTCCAACATCTGGTAGACACGCTGACCAAACCCCCAGTGTTGGTGTACCAAGATTTCCTGGCATTGAAGTGGGCAGTATGTGACAAATTTAGGGATTATCTGTTCTACGCACCGCAATTCTCTGTGTTCACAGATAACAACCCACTGACATATATCCTAAGCACTGCCAAGCTCAATTCCGTGGGTCACCAGTGGGTGGGACAGCTGGCTGATTTCCACTTCGACATTAGATATCGGGCAGGCAAAACCAACATCGATGCAGATACCCTATGGGCGCACAACAGCTGTCCACCTTATTCACCACAACAGGCTATTTGGCTAGCTTTCCTGCTAATATGGCGTTTTTTAAGTTTGACAGTGGAACGCTGTGACTACGTGACGTCAACCGCTGGAGCTCTATTGGCCACGATGAATTGGTAAGAGAACAGAGAACAGACCCAGCAATCAGACAGGCTATGGAGTTAAAGGAAAACAACATACCACCAACAGAGGACAACAGAGAGGGATTGGACACATGCACACGGAGACTACTAAGAGAATGGAACAGGTTGTACATGGAGAATGGCTTACTCTATAGGAAAAGAATAGGTCGAAGACAACTAGTTCTGCCCGCCGCCTACAAACAGATAGCTTTCACTCACGTACACAACAACATGGGTCATGTCGGCGTAGAAAGAGTCTTGAGTCTAGCAAGGGAGCGATTCTATTGGCCTTGCATGAAAAGGGAGATCGAGGAGTATGTAACCAGGAAGTGTCAGTGCATTAAGCAGAAGAAGCCAGCCACGCATGAAAGTGCACCCATGGGGAGTATTACATCAAGTATTGCCTCTCGAACTTGTGTGCATTGACTTCCTCCACTGTCGGGGTGGATTTGAGTATATTCTGGTAGTGGTGGACCAGTTCACCAGGTTTGCGCAAGCCTATCCCACCAGGAACAACGCTGGTAAGACGGCTGCTGACCGGCTCTTCAATGATTTCATCCCCAGATTCGGATATCCCATCAAACTTCACCATGACCTGGGACGGGAGTTTGAAAACTAACTGTTCAGAACCCTCAGACAGTTAGCCGGTGTTGGCCACTCTAAAACTTCCCCCTTCACCCTCACGGTAACCCAGCCGAAAGACTAAATCGCACCCTGTTACAAATGCTTCGGACACTAGGAGAGAAAGAGAAAAAGAATTGGAAGGACCATCTGCCCCATGTCATTCACGCATATAACTGTACGAAGCACGAGGCCACAGGCTTTTCCCTGCACTATTTGTTAT
>CM030172.1:26350698-26415698 GCA_017639675.1 Aplochiton taeniatus | reverse complement strand
TGTGTGTTGTGTCCGTGTGCAGCCAGAGAACTTACTCCTGGCCAGTAAGTGTAAGAACGCCGCAGTGAAGCTGGCTGACTTTGGCTTGGCCATTGAGGTGCAGGGAGACCAACAGGCATGGTTCGGTATGTCACACACACAAACACGTGCACACACACGCACACACACACACACACACACACACACACCTGACATAGGACTAGACGTCTGCTGCTACCTATCAAAAAATGATGTGTGTGGGTGTGTAGGCTTTGCAGGCACCCCTGGCTACTTGTCCCCTGAGGTGCTGAGGAAGGAAGCGTACGGTAAACCGGTAGACATCTGGGCCTGTGGTGAGTTCTGTCTCGGTCCTTCTCCCCTACTGTGTCTCTGTCTGGTAGAACACAACTGAGAGATGGTGTGGTGGTCTGTGAGCAGCTTATGGACAGGAACCTGTGTGTGTGTGTGTGTGTGTGTGTGTGTGTGTGTGTGTGTGTGTGTGTGTGTGTGTGTGTGTGTGTGTGTGTGTGTGTGTGTGTGTTTGTAGGTGTGATCCTGTACATTCTACTAGTGGGCTACCCTCCCTTCTGGGATGAAGACCAGCATAAACTGTACCAGCAGATCAAAGCCGGAGCTTATGATGTGAGTCTGTCTCTGTCTGTCTGTACATCTGTCTGTCTATCTGTCTATCTGTTTGTCTGTCTGGCCTTACATCTGTCTGTCTGTCTATCTTTCTGTCAGTCTATCTATCTGTCTGTCTGTCTGTCTGTCTGTCTGTCTGTCTGTCTGTCTGTCTGTCTGTCTGTCTGTCTGTCTGTCTGTCTGTCTGTCTGTCTGTCTGTCTGTCTGTCTGTCTGTCGGCCTATCTCTACATCTGTCAGCCACTCTCTCTCTGGGATTTTAATGCATCTGTGTGTGTGTGTGTGGGTGTGTGTTCGTGTGTGTGTGTATGTGTGTGTTGTAGTTCCCCTCTCCGGAGTGGGACACAGTAACCCCAGAGGCCAAGAACCTGATCAACCAGATGTTGACCATCAACCCAGCCAAGAGGATCACAGCCCAGGAGGCCCTTAAACACCCATGGGTCTGCGTAAGTACACACACACACACACACACACACACACACACACACACACACACACACACACACACACACACACAGAATAACATAAAGTCCCCTGACCCCTCTGTTCTATTTCTTCTTCTGCAGCAACGATCCACAGTGGCCTCCATGATGCATAGACAGGAGACAGTCGAGTGTCTGAAGAAGTTTAATGCCCGAAGGAAGCTCAAGGTTTGTAATCTGTGTGTTTGTGTGTGTGTGTGTGTTTGTGTTCGTTGTGTCTATTCCTGTGTGTGTGTGTGTGTGTGTGTGTGTGTGTGTGTGTGTGTGTGTGTGTGTGTGTGTCTGTCAGTGCCAGGGGGCATTCCATGATCTTGGTTATAAGTCCTCCATTAATCCAACACAATCCTGGTGTTTTTTCCTCCTCTGATCTCACCGGTCGGTCACCGGGGGGAAAGGGCCTTCCCCTGCCTCTGTTACGATGTTATGAGCGCCGTCTGTTCTGGCCATCTGCACACCATGCTCCGTTCTCCCACCCTCTTACCGCTTACACTGACTCTGAGCCCAACCCCATTTAACAGTCTGGTACTTTGAACAAGAAACCACATCAGCAAAGCCGCTCAAATTGTACAGTCACAAAAGCAGTGTTTATATTTGTGATTCTTGATGAACTGGGGGCCTATAATAAGCAGTTTATAAGATTACTTTCTTTGTTTGATCTCTCATAATAAAACGAACACCGCAACAACAAAGTTGGCTCACTGAACAAGCAAAAGCAAGATGTAGCTACTATTTAGTTTCCCTATTTTTCCTTCCCCTGTCGTAACTTTCGTTGTCTGTCTTTGAGCGTTACGGGGCAGTTGTCAGGAAGGCTTAGTTCCCAACGCACTGAGCTGCACTAAAGCCGCTGCCTTTCTCCATCTTGTCTTGTGTTGTCCCTCACCTGTGCACAGGGGGCCATTCTGACCACCATGTTGGTGTCCAGGAACTTCTCCGGTGAGTGTTCGCTCAGGAGGAACATTCAGGAGGACGTGTCCATGCCCCTCGAGAGGCAGAGACAGAGGAGAGAGCAGGAGGACACGCCATCTGTTGGCTTACGCCATCCTCTCCTCTTCACACACACGTTCACACGCACACACGCACACACACGCGTACATTAACAGCAGGTTCGTGGGTGGTAGTGTTAGCTGGAGTGGTTGACAGGACCCCGGACTTTGCTGTGGCCTTGTGCACTCCCCACACACACATGCGGACACATTCCTACTTTCTCCAGCCCTGGTTTTTACAGCATTACATTGTTCACGTTGACTTGACAAATGTTACCAATGTATTTTTTGTTAGTTCCTTATTAAATACCAAGCTTAAGAAAGTGGGTCATCGTGACAGACCGACCTCTGACGATGAAACAAGCTCCTCAGTCCTTACACACGGCTTTCACTGCCACCCTCTCTCTCCCCTCCCTATTGGTTCTCTTCTTTTCTCTCTCGCCCGCCTCTGTCCTAGTGGGCAGACAGACGACGGCTCCTGCCTCGATGAGTGCTGTGGCCGGGACCACCGCTGGCATCGTGGAGCAAGGTTGTCTTTCCCACTTTATTCTCCTTCTCTGGCCTATACTAACTCAGCCTGTGAGTCGGCTATTGCCCAAGTCAGTCACTCAGTCGGTGTGCCGGTAATGAAGTCAGTCGGTCTCTCACTAAGTCAATTTGTCTGAATTAAGTCACTCGCTTGCTCAGTCTGTCTGTCTGTAATCAACTCAGGCAATCAGCTAGTGAGAGAGTCAATCAATTAATCAGTTAACTCTGTGAGTCAGCCACTTATGTAGTGTCGTAGTTATCACTCAGTCAGTTATTCGACACACACCAAGGTGCTGGGTGGGGCGGGGGGGGGGGGCTGTCAGATGGCCCATCCTTATCTTAATGCCGTCTTAACCTCTTCTTCTTCATATTTCCTCTAATGCCTTCGCTAATGTGTGTGCCAAGGTAAGCGAAACAAGCCACTCCTCCTCTCTGCTAGGACAGCGTGATTGGAGGGCTGTGCTTGTTCCTGAAAGTCATATGCGTGTGTTGGTTCCATCCTGACTGAGAGGAATCCCTGAACTGTAATGTGAAGTTAATCCCACCTTTTAAAGATGAACAAAAACTATTATGTTACACCTGGCTCTCAGTTCCATGGACCGTTTGCACTTTCACCTTTAATCTGGTGTGTGTGTGTGTGTGTGTGTGTGTGTGTGTGTGTGTGTGTGTGTAATTTGATGAGTGGATTGACAATGCATGATGCCATGATCCTCTACTTTGGGCTTTAGTTCAGGGTTAGTAAGTGACAGTTGGATGGAGATTTTTAAATGTGTGCTTGAGAGTGTGTGCGTGTGTGTGTTTGTGTGTGTGTGTGTGTTTGTGTGTGCGTGTGTGTGTCAGTTTTTAATGCCTGCATTGGGCAAGGAGGGAGGGAGTGGGAGGATTCTGTGTCCTGCGTGTTTGCCGCTGCCACAGCCCCTAGTTGACGGGATGCGAGGCGTTGGACACTCAGTGATGCCCACATCGTGTGTGTGTGACCGTTTCCGAGTGTTTTGTCAGCAGGTACAGCAGCTGGTAGACGTGTGCATGAGTTGGCGTTGCCCGGTGTGTTCGTTTGTGTGAGGGGGCATCAAGAGAGTGTATCATGTGTACTCTCCCATCTGAGGGGGTTTCATTCTGCTTCTCTGCAGCAGCCAAGAGTCTCCTCAACAAGAAGGCGGATGTCAAGGTAAGATGCACCCACCCTCCCACACACACACACACTCCCTCCCACACACACACTTTCCAACTCCACGTTCTGCTCATCTCCCTCTCTCCTCTCCTCTTGGTTGCCAGTGTCTCTCAGTGTGGCTATACTCCTTCCAGTGCCTTCCTCTTCTCTGCACTTGTGTCCTAGTTTGTGGCTGTGTACACAACACCATTCCCTGTGAGCTGATCGGAACTACATTGCATACCTATTTATGGTGCATGTGTGATGCGTTTTCAAAGACTGTGTGTGTGTGTGTGTGTGTGTGTGTGTGTGTGTGTGTGTGGGTGTGCGCGCGCATCCTTGAAGGCTTAGGGACTTTACATGGATGTGTGTCTGTTGAGAGGAGCGTATGTGGACGGATTTCTAGATGGCAAAAACCCCCAGCCTCTCTTGCATGAGGAGAGTGTTTCCTCTCTCCGGGAGGCCTGTTGCTAATCTGAGATTATTTCTCACCAGATGATTAATCTGCCATTACATAACCCCGTTTTTCCCTTGCTGAACCGACACGCCCCTAGAACGCACAAAACACTGCTGGAGCTATTTTTGTATTCCCTCCACACACACACGCACACTTTGCGCCGGCTCATACAAGCACAATGGAGTGGTTTTATCTATTATTGATGAACTGCCTCCCTTCACTCTGGATCTTGCCTATACACGCTGTGAAACAGACCTCCCCCCCCCCCCCCCCCCCCACACACACACACACACACACACACTCACACGCTCACACACAAACACACACTCACCATGACACACAGTTGTCTTTGCCTCCTAATGAGACAGGTGCTTTCAGGCCGGCTGTCAGAGACCACTCTGTCAGGCAGGCTTAACTTCTTCCCTTTACTCCCCCCCTGCGTCCCTCGCTAGATCACCCCAGCAGCCTTTTCCTCCTGTCAACCCTCCAGTGTGTGGCTGTGTGTGTGTGTGTGTGTGTGTGTGTGTGTGTGTGTGTGTGTGTGTGTGTGTGTGTGTGTGTGTGTGTGTGTGTGTGTGTTCATTCTGAGCTCCAAGGAAACTGAAATAGACTCTGGGGTTGTTCCCCGGAGGCTGCTTGGTCATTCTCATGCCGTGCCTGGCGTGGGGAAGAGCGGGGACTCGTCGTGGCGCTCCCTCACGCTGCGGGCCGCTTCATTGGTCACCATGTCTCTCATAACCATAACCATAACCACTGTCGCTCCCTCACCTCCTCCATCACATCTCTCCATCCGTCCCAATGAGACCAGAGGCGGCGGGCCAGCGCGGCGGGCCAGGTCCTGGTGAGGAAGCCACTCTTTTACTCCCTCGCTCATCCCTCGTCTCCAGCGTCGTCTGTCTCCTCCCTCCTTCCGTGTCCTCAGTCAGACACAATGCCAGCCTGCGTGGCAGGATCAGGAGCGCCGCTGTGGGAGCCAATAGCTCCGATGTGCGTTAATATTTGATTACGTCAGGGAGTGCGTGTGCGTGTGCGTGTGTGTGTGTGAACATGGAAGTGCACAGTCGACTGACTCTGGGTCTGTTTTGTACAGTGTGCATGCTGCTTTTACCCTCCTTTTCTTTTCTCTCCTTTCCTCCTTTGTTTCAAAATGCACGTGTGATTTCAGTTTCAAGTCGGCTGGGATGTTACCTCATCATATAAGTCCGCCAGAGCGTTAGCATCTGACCCCCAGTGGTTGGAGATGCACTCTGACACAGAAATCTGCGCAACAATGCCAGAGAGGCCATTCAGGGGCACCTCCACGCTGGGTGATTGGCTGAGCCAGCGGCTGAGGTCACATCTTAGCCCTCTGAAAAGCCCTCGAATCGTTTTCCCTCTGATTAGCCGAAACACCCGGACAGAGCGGCCGGCGTGATGTATCTACTCCAAGAGTTCTCGAGCCTCCCACCTTCGTCGAGCAGCCTCTTCTAAGCTGGAGGGCTGGGTTGACTCATCCACGGCGTTGACGCTGTCTACGGAGAGTTCCGCGCAAACCGCTTTCTGTTTCCTTTCCCCTTCCCAAGCCCTCACTATATCTCCGTGGCTCTTCTGTGTTAACTCCTGGTCCTCCTTTTGTGTCCTCTGCACAGCCCCAGACATGCAGCACGAGAAACAGCATAGTCACCAGCCCCAAAGGGCCCCCCACTGCTGCTCTGGTACGCAGCCCCCTACCTCTCTCTCCGTCCGTCTGTCTGTCTGGTTTACTCTAAACACAGAGCCTTTTCTTGCTTTATGCAAATGATGCGGTTGCATAAGGGCCCCCGAAGCAACCAGGGCCCCCCAAGCTGTCATTTTAGTGTGTTTTTTTTCTCGAGAAATGAATATGACCACTCTGTATTGGTAACCAACCACCCTTGTGTTCTGAGTGAAAACAATTATATTCATAGGTTTTCCACGGATCTCTTAAAGTGCACCAGATTGTTAAATGCGTGCCCCTGCACCACCTCAGAGGGTTTAGAATTCCTCTACAATAGTTTCACAAACAACATTTCGCATAGGGCTAGAAACGGCCCTGTCTATACCTGTCTATCTGTCTGCATGTGTCTCTGATCGTCTGTCTGTCTACCTGTCTGTCTTCCTGTCTGTCTTCCTGTCTACCTATCCGTCTGTATGGCTCAATCTCCTCTCTGTTTATTTCTGTCAGTGAGCATGTTTGATCGAGTGTGTGTTGCGTACCTGCTGATATGGATCTGCCAATGAGGTAAAGCCGTAGCTTGTGGTGTTGTGACTTTAGGGGATGGAAGGACTGTTGTTGATGTTGTTGTTTTGTGTCAGTAGCATACCAGTTTAAGCCTGTTCCATGCATTACTTTAGAATGTATTATGCCTAATTGAGCTTCATTTCATCCAAGTCAAGAGGGTTACGTGACTCACTGACAATTTCCGTGTGTTGGACAATTACCTGCAGCATGTCGTTTTCATTTTGCGGTTGTTTATTATGTTTATATAAGAGTCGGAGATAGTGCTTAGAGAGTGGCAGGCAGAAACGGTGTGTGTGACCTAGGTTAGTTTTATTAGTAATACAGATCAGATTCCACTGCTGTGTTTTCTCTCTGAATACTTTATAACCACTCTCAGCTGTTTACCCTTCCTTTCGTCTGCCCAGTCAGAATCTCTAATTTGTCGTCTCCTCAGTATTTTAACAAGTCTCTCTTTCCTCCTGCTGTTCCTTCTTACACCCCCACTTATCTGTCTCATCCCTTATTCTTACCCCCTCCCTCCTCTATCTAAACCTTTATTCTGGTCCCACGTCTCTACATTCTTGACTCCCTGTCACCCCCATGCCTGTCTGCCTTTTCTTCCTGCGTTGGGCCTCCAGGAGCCTCAGACTACTGTTATCCATAACCCAGTGGACGGGACCAAGGTACGGCTCTCTGCAGATCTCACTGCTGGCTTCCTCCTGTCATTTGTCATCCAAGTCTGCCTCGTTAGCTGAATCTGTGTGGGTTAAACTGCCAGTAGCCAGGCTCTTTGTGTGTGGTGTGTGTGTGTGCGTGTGTGAGAGAGAGAGAGAGGAGAGAGAAGAGAGAGAGAGAGAGAGACTGTTTCGTAAGATTCAATGTGTTCACTGTTGTCTACCACTGCCTCCCTGTTGTTGAAATAGAGCATCTGAAGCTCTACAGGATCCTCAGTGCGTTGGCCCCCTAGTGGGCATTGAAAACTGAATTTGAGCTACATCTTTTAACCACAGTTGTTTTGGTTTTCTCTGAAAGAAATCTAGTCGTTTTCGCTTGCAACTTTGTTACAGTTTGCAAGAGCCGTTGTACTTCACAGGGCTTTAAGCTCTCTAGCACTTCCCCACAAACGACACATTGGGGTTTTGGGTCCTCTCATGTCCTGTCCACGTAAAAGCCATAGGCGAGGTATTTCGAGTTCTAACTTCTGTTATTTCTTTTATACCAGAGACTCAAATTCCTGGTTTTGTAAGAATAATTGTTGTACTTTAAAACATGCGTTTTAAAGTTTATTATTGGTCCGGTACCGAATCTTCTTCTTTTTTTTTTTTTTACTCTTGATAAATAGCTCAAACCATCTTTGACTAATTTCTTCTTCCTCAATTTCCAAAAGTGCTTTAGATCTACCCACGGATAGTACGTTGGTATCATCTATAAATAGTCAAATGGGAACAGGTTTGATTCAGCCAGCCAGATAGATCAGTGACATTTGATCTTGCTGTCACTTTCTTTTGCCAGCATTTCCCTCAGTTCCAGAAGCACTTCTAACAACAAACATCCATTTTTGTGACTCCCATTGGCGCGCTAGCATCATATTATGATCGCACGTACCTACACCGAAAGGCTACCTGCTATATGCACGTGGCCTGTGTTGCAGGGATTCAATCTACTCGTTTCACGTTTAAGTACAGAGATTGCAGTTCACACGGGCATTCCTTAGAGTACTGCATTTTGTGGAATTACATTTGTTATAAACGAATATCATCAACTGTATAAAAAGATGTGTAATTTTATATTAAACAGCCAACTGTGTGTGTGTGTGTGTGTGTGTGTGGTTGTGTGTGTGTGTGTGTGTGTGTGTGTGGGCGTGTGTGTGTGTGTGTGGGCGTGGTGTGTGTCTCTGTATGTTTGTGATGTGTGTTTGTGTGTAGCTCAGTAATTGACAAGTTTTCTCCATCTGCAGGGATCTAGTGACAGCAGCACCACTATTGAGGATGAGGACGTGAAAGGTGGGTTCAACACACACATACACACGATGGATCAATGTGTGCAGCCATCACAGCATGTCTCCTGCCTAGAACAAGGTTTACATCGCAGAAACTTTTCCCAGGAGCTAGGAACCTTCGGGGTGAGGGCTTGCAGTGCTGAATATTTCTGATTGGTCGAGTACTGGCAAATCATTCCAACTGATATTGAATCTTCTTTGCGACTACTGCTCCTCTCTGTTCCAGTGTTGACTCAATGGCCCCACTTGCAAAACAATACATCATGATCAACAGCAACACGTGCAGAGTCACACAAATAATGGCACCTGTCTGTTGCTTTGTATGGCGTACGGTGCATACATCAGCGGACTCATTTGCCTAATCTTCTAGGGAAAGTTCCTGCGGTGGAAACACAGCTTTCAATGGGCTGAAGGAACCTTTTAGTTGCTTCTAAAGTAGTTCCTGTGACTAAATGTCCCGGGGACTTTGAGTGGAAACGAGGCTAATGTGAGCATGGCCTGCTGTCATGGATAATGGAACTACCCACGTGGCTACCTCTAGACACATGCAGACAAGAAAAGTGCAGACCTAGAAGTTCAGAAGGACTTAAGGAAGAATGAAAGTGTGACTCCCTGAGCCCTCCTGCTGGGCTGTCAGAGGAGCTGGAGGAAGAACACATTAAGTCTTATCCAAGAGCTGGGACAGGAATAGCACCATGAGCCCTAGCAGCCTCACACACAGGAAGACAAGAGACAAGGGACAGCAGGTAGGGGAGAGGCGGAGAGGACGAGAGAAAGACACACTGTACAAGCAGACAGCAAAGGGGGAAGGAAGTGAGTGAGAGTGTGTTTCACCATGACAGGGAGGTTGGTCGGGTTGGCTGTAGAATCCCTCCTGGGGAGCCGCCTGTCGGTGTGGACATAATGGTGCTATGCAACACATTGCGTTGGAACTTACAAAATGATACAGAGTAATGAAATGATGGAACTACCATGAGTAACCGTCTCTTAGGTAAGTAACTGATGCAGGCAGCCAGCGTACGTCTGGGGTCTGTGTGTCTTAGTGTGTGAGGGTGTGTGTGTGTGTGTGTGTGTGCGTGCCAGTGTAGCCGATACTTATTGTGTGCTTCATTGCTTCTGCAGCTCGCAAGCAAGAGATTATTAAGATCACAGAGCAGCTCATTGAAGCTGTCAACAATGGGGACTTTGAGGCCTACGCGTGAGTACTCCGAGTCCCAGCATGCAACACTACTGCACCTCTCACAGGTAAGACATGTCTCCAAGGTAACAGTGTGTTTGCTTACAGGAAGATCTGTGACCCTGGCCTGACCTCTTTTGAGCCCGAAGGGCTGGGGAACCTGGTGGAGGGCATGGACTTTCACAGGTTCTACTTTGACAACCGTAAGAATATTTGAACATTTAGATTTAGAAAATGCCAACACATTTTGCCCTGTGGCAAAAGGGACTATGAGTTTTGTTACTTCTGCAAAGGTATGGCTTTGATCAGTGAGGGCTTCCCTCTTTTTCTTTCCCATTCTCCTCCTGTGTTAGTTCTGTCCAAGAACAGTAAGCCCATCCACACCACCATCCTGAATCCTCACGTGCACCTTGTTGGTGATGATGGCGCTTGCATCGCCTACATCCGCCTCACACAATTTGTTGACGGGCAGGGCCGCCCTCGCTCCAGCCAATCCGAGGAGACACGGGTGTGGCATCGCCGGGAGAGCAGGTGGCAGAATGTTCACTTCCACTGCTCAGGAGCCCCCGCTGCTCCACTACAGGGATGAGGTACACACACACACACACACACACACACACACACACACACACACACTGTGATCATACACTATGGAGCTGCCAAAACAGATACAATTCAGACACAACAAAGTGTACACATGGTCATTAACCAGTGAAGCTACAGATAATTAGTAGCGTTGTTAACGATCATTTTCCAGTGAATGAGAGGAGATGTTTATGTTCTTGTTTCCCAGACTGTGAGGACAGAGGACGAGAGGGAGACTGAGATGGGATAGCCAAGGAAGACCGAGAGTCGATGTATAGAGGGGGGCCACAGAAAGTTCTTCAAAAGGACCGAGGACCTGCTCGCCTAGAACGCCCCCGCTCGCCTCTGTGTCGTCCTCTGCCACAAACTCTATACACCAACATATTCATCTCTCTCTCCTGCCTCACCACGGCCCACACAGAACAGAGCATATCAGCCACACGGCCACACGAGCAGACTGTGCAGACCCTCTCTCCTCTCATTCTGTTCCTACTGTCGACACCAGGGCACAGGACAACATCGGTCCTGGGCCTTCCCTCTCCCTGCCTGCTCTCCTAACAGAATATCTACTGTTCTAATCCTACCAACATGTGATGTTATTGTTACTATTAGTGCTATTACTACTACTACTACAGTCTTCTTTTTTTTGTTGCAATTGTACAGTAGATTTCTCTTACGACTCTTTGATGACATTATTTTAAAGGCTAGCATGACTTCCATTTTGTGTTCTTATCAGTGGCTGTTTCTACACGAAACCTGTGGAATAAGAATTTGTCCCAGAGAATCCAGTAGATTAGTAATTACTCTTGCTGTTTTATTTGTTTATTCAATCCTGTGGGAATACCATGCCCTTCAGCATGCTAACACACTTCTGTATATTCTTCTTACTCGATTCTCAGTGTATTCAACTTTGCCAGAATTAACTGAAATGATGAAATGTCAATATCATGTTTTTAGCTATGGTAACAGACTGTATTGTGAACCTCCAGTTTTGTTGTAGTGACTTGATAACTTCCGGATACATTTAATCGCATGATATCCAAACTCCGTGCTTTAGACTTGGCCGTTTTCTGTGTGTTCTATCTTCATTTTTTTTACTGAATGCCGGTGACCTACAGTATAAACCAATGCCTATTTTCCACACTTTGTGCATAAATTACAATTTTGTCTTGAGAATATCATGTCAAAGATGTTTAGGATGAAGATTATGATAAATATATATAATGATAATAAGGATTGTATCTTGCCTTTTTATCGAATTGAGTGGGTTGTTGGTCATTTTAGAGAGTTTTTTAAAGGGGAGGCAAGCTTCAAAATCTTAATCATTTAGTTGAGGTATACTTTTCATCCCACCTGAAAAACAGAAGGCTGTTAAACATGTATATACAGTATATTGATACTGAAAAGGGTATATTGAGCTATTTACATGAATGTCTTTATAAAGAAAGTTAGTTCTTCAGCTATAAACGGTGGCGTTCTACCCAGCACAATACATCCCGTAGCCTGAAGAGGGAGTCCATTCCAGAAAACCATTACAGGGGCAAATGGAAGCCATAGGAAATGTATGGAATGAAATATACTAATAATATCACTGTCAATGTTCAACAGCAACCACCAACTAATCCTATGAATTAAATATGTTTTGCAGATGGCCTCTGTTGTACAGAGCAGAGGCTTGGGACTGATTTAGTGGTAAATAGGGCGTAACAAAGGAAATCGAGGCAGCCACAGAGTATCCAGTTCAGACTGAAAGGTCTATTCCTGTCTACTATCAGTAAGAGGGCCACTAATCAGTGTCAACCCAATGTACGATGAAGGGATGAGGACGTGTCCTATTAATACTGAGGGGAAGCAAGACTGACAATGTTAATCTAAAGACAAACCAGCAGGTTGTTTTGGCAAGCCTTTTCAAAGTTTGACAGATGATTGATTTATGAACACCATGAACACGCCTCTCTTTCTTACTCTTGTTTTACTGAATGAATAGGACATGATCTTGTTACACATAAGACGTTGCAATATGTAAAGCTTATTTTACCCCTTTTCAAATGATGATGATGAGGATTATTACAATGTGCATGATCAGTGTGATCAGTAAGGAAACCATGTTATCTGTGTGCAACCAATAAAATCGATATGAAGCAGTCACCCATCTCTTTCAGAATGACAACTGAACTTACGCAACTACACACACATATAAATACTTATCTCTGTCCCTTTGTGTGTGTGAGTGAGAGAGAGAGAGAGAGAGAGAGAGAGAGAGTGAGAGAGAGTGTGTGTGTGTGTGTGTGCGAAAGAGAAAGAGAGAGAGTGTGTGTCTGTGCGTGTTTGCGTGTATGCGTGTGTGTGAGAGAGTGTGTGTGTGTGTGTGTCTGTGTGTGTGTGTGTGTGCGTGTGTGGGTGGGTGGGTGTGGCGACAGTGCATTGACGTATTAGATAAGAACCCAGACCAGCCTTTGCCTGCCTCTATTTCCCAACCAGGGACGAAGTTTACTCTGAATCTACAGCTACAGTCGAAATAAATGATTATCACAGCACATGAAGATGAAATATTTGTATTCTTTGTGTAACTGTAAGCCATTATTCAACTATGCTAACACATATGATATGTTGTATCTGATGTAATATCTGAGTAAACCTAATAAAGATAACATTTAAATGAAAATATGTGTATTTGTATATACACATAAGTACAATGTCAACTGTATAGTTCTATTTCAACGCAAATTCAGACTGACGCTGATGGTTTTGTAAAAAAAAAAAAAAAGGCGCAAGACAAGAGGAGAAAATAAGGATGGTGTAATGTGGGGTACTTTTGAGTAATATATTTGAGTCTTTTTGCTGTTTCACCTCATATTCAGGGTGAGGTCGTCGGATATTGCTTATCTTTCTACAGCGTGACATCCAGATAGTGTGTGCATCATTGAGTTAAAGCTCCTCAATTATTCTGCTTCTCTTCAGTTCTTCTCTCTTTATTTTACATTTTTACATGATGTCCCTGTTACGTGTGTGAGAGAGAGAGTGTGTGTGTGTGTGTGTGTGTGTGTGTGTGTGTGTGTGTGTGTGTGTGTGTGTGTGTGTGTGTGTGTGTTTTAATTTGTGTGTATTTAGGAGGGGGAGGGGGGCGTACTTGTGTGCTGCCAAGTTAAACCACATACGTTTACGACTGCATCGCTGAGCTCGGTGACAGTTGAAGTTTACACTCTAAGGCAAACTGAACAAATTGTTCCCATCGCTATTCCTTTAACCTTTCACCTTAGTATCTTAGTGTCTAATTTTCTCAAAACAGCTGACAGGGTAGCTTATAACCTATTGAAACACTTAATATACTTATGTTGCACCGAAACAATATAAACAAGACTGTAAGTTGTAGTACAATTTACATTAAACTTTAAAAAAGCTTGTGCACCTAATCACGCACTGGTGTTTGGGTGAGCGTCTGAATGCGCAATAACGCGCACGCATGTGACGTAATGCAGCGTGACGCAGGATCAGCACTTGCATAGTTTGGACAGTGCCCTCGGTTGCAGCTCGCTTTCCACGCCGTAGACTTCACGAGCCGTAAACACCAGAAGTGCAGACAAGAACATTTGTTGAGTCGACTAACTACAAAAAATAAAACAGTCCAGTTTTCTAAAGGAGTACGTATACCTTCCATCTGTTGCCACGTGGGATTACTAGGCAGGTAGATGTCCAACTCTCAATTGTTATGAGAAGAATGAAATACACATTACTAATAAGCGCCAATTCAGCTTGATCGTGTGGCAGACGTGCCTCTATACTGTCAAAATAGTCAGAGCGCGATTTGTTTGTTGCACATTTTAATGTGTGATCGCATAGTTCCGATTTTAAGTCAGGTAGTTGAGGTTCTAATTCGTGTATTAGTAAGCATGTACATGTCATGATGCTCCGAGAGTAAGGGAACTTCAATGTCGTGGACATGATCTGCCAAATACTTAATTAACGTTAATGTCAGCCTTTTTAAAATATAGTAACAGCATAGCAAGTTACTTGTTGTACTCTCTCTTTTGCAGGTTGCAGTAGGGATTTGGTTTGTGCTTAATCGAGGGACAGAGAAAGAAGTGAGGGGAGAGGGGAAACAGATGATAACTCATGTCTGGCTGTAGTGTACCAGTAGTGTAGTGTACCAGTGGGCCCACCTGGTTCGATCTATAATTAGGATGTGCTTTTACTTGTTTGTCTTCTGGTCAGTTCCATACTGCCTCACTAACTTACATCTCCTGTTGAATCATAAATATCTGTGTACATTTTATATATTTACACTGGTGATGATGGTGTGTAATATTTACGTATACCGGCAGAGTAGGAGGACCCAACCATCAGCAGAACTGACATTGGAGGAGGACGTGTTCTGCTAAGGAAGGTCTCGGGGACAGGAGCAGCTCTTCTGGGAACCTCAAGTCAACGTTCCTTTGGGAGTTGTTGTTGTTGCTACCTGGCTGGGTTTGGAGAGGAAGAGAGAAATCACTGCTGATTGTCAGCCATGCACCGCTTAAGAACTACAATTGCTTGGCTACGGCCAATGACTGCATCACAAAATGCCCAGAGCCTATCACTGGGCAGGCCGGTGACTTTGGGAGCCGGGGCTCTCAGGACGTTTCAGCCAACCAGGCGCCTGAATGCCTCTGTGGCTGCTGAGCCCTTTTTGAGTGGAACCAGCTCTAACTATGTGGAGGAAATGTACTACGCCTGGCTGGAGAACCCCCGGAGTGTGCACAAGGTAAGGATGTGGGGCTGGCTGCTTCATGTTGTCCATGAAGTGAACAGTTCAGTTCAATCAGCGTATTCACTTGCAAAATGGCAGAGTTTTTTTTGGCTTAGCTGGTTCACATGGTCATCACCCTTCTCTTTCAGTATGACCCAGTTGAGTCTCGCTAGATTTTGACTACCTAAATGGCAGTAGGGCAAAAGTTATACAAACATCCCTATCATATCTCAATCTGTTTTTAGGTGAGTGTGTGTGTGGGAGAGATGGCCTTACTCGCTCTGAAACTTTGACTAGGAGCCAGTTTACCTAAACTCTTACAACTACTTAGTTCAATGTTTTGCTCATGTGTCTTGTTCACAAAGCCCTGCCTTTGAACAGTATGTTCACCTGATAGTATTTTCAGATGCTTGGGCTTTTGGACTGAACAGTCTGTTGCCTGTCTAAGACCCGCACAAAGCCTTTTGCGGGGGTCTACTTCATATACCTAGACAGTACATGGAAACCTTAATTAAAGACATGGTGAGCACCAGTTTGACGTTTATCTATTGACTCAGCACTTCAAAAGTACAGACCATAAATTAAACCCTGGTCACCATGGGCAACTAGTCTGGGTTTCTCGGTCATGCCACAGCACCATCAAAGCATGGCTTTCTGTTTCACTTTGAACTGAGAGGAATCCTAGAATGTTTAAGGCCTGAGCCTGAAAAAACTAGAAGGGGCAGTCTCTCCCTTGTAGAGGTGTAAGGCAAGACGTGGGCTGCTATCTCACCCAGCCTCCCTTTCCTACGTCCCTGCTCTCTTGTGTTTTAGTTGTCAAGGGCATGGCAGACCTAAGCCAGGTTTAAAAACAAGGCACCCATCCTCTCTCTCTGTCTCTCTCACTCTCACTCTCACTCTCACTCTCACTCTCACTCTCACTACCTTTATGCATCAATTCTTTGTCCCTGTGCGCTTCCCTTTTGACTGAGTCATTCTGGCTCTGCCAGGAATTGTTACACAAGCCTCCTCCTCCTCCTTTCCTAGAGGTCAGGCTCGGTAGGCTGTGGCTGCTGGCTCCGTGCTCCAGAAGGTTCTGCTTGGACAGGAAGGTGCCTCAGCTGAACCAGAGAGGTGCAGGAACAACAGGGTGTGTGTGTGTGTGTGTGTGTGGTGTGTGTGTGTGTGTGTGTGTGTGTGTGTGTGTGTGTGTGTGTGGTGTGTGTGTGTGTGTGTGTGTGTATGTATGTGTGTGTTGCTGACCTATGTGACTTACAGATGCATGAACAATGGAAGAGGCATAAAGTTTGTGACTGTTTTCAAGTCAAATCATTTGGTCAGATGATATGCAAAAAAAATTGTTTTTTCAACAAGCTACTTCTTTTGGTGGTGCTACATTTATCTCTGGAGTTGCGTTGTTCCATAGGTTTTGACTGACAGGTGCACACATGGTGGATTTTCCCACACTAGCAGCAAGTCTTTGAATCTGCTCCTCTCCACTTAACTGATCTCCAAAGCTGCTTACCACACTAAGCCAATCAGTCCTTTCTCAGTTAAAATCTCACTCAAGGCCACGGTGGGGTGAGTGTAGGTGAGAGAGAGAGAGAGAGAGAGAGAGAGAGAGAGAGAGAGAGAGAGAGAGAGAGAGAGAGAGAGAGAGAGAGAGAGAGAGAGAGAGAGAGAGAGAGAGAGAGAGAGAGAGAGAGAGAGAGAGGAGAGAGAGAGAGAGAGAGAGAGAGAGAGAGAGAGAGAGAGAGAGAGAGAGAGAGAGAGAGAGAGAGAGAGAGAGAGAGAGAGAGAGAGAGAGAGAGAGAGAGAGAGAGAGAGAGAGAGAGTGCGTGTGTGTTTCTATTGTAGATTATATGATTATAATGGGTTTGGAAGAAAATTACTTATGAGTTGTTAATATGCTCTCTGCTGTTCCCTTGATACCAAAGGAAGGAGGAATTTTACCCTATTTTGCGCTTTTGCCAGTGTTGGTTAAGCTTTGTGCCCTCATAGAACACATTGTTCAAATTAGTTGATTCTTAAATTGTTACAATCTTAAGCCTCTTTATCTCTCCCTTCTCTGTGAAGTCATGGGACGTTTTCTTCCGGAATGCAAATGCTGGAGCTCCCCCGGGCTCAGCCTATCAGAGCCCTCCCCCGCTGGGCAGTTCTGCTGTGGGATTGGCCAATGCCCAGGCTCTCACGGCACAGCCCAACGTGGAGAAGCTGGTGGAGGACCATTTAGCAGTGCAGTCGCTCATCAGGGCCTACCAGGTAAATAGAAACCAACACTCCCAGTGGGGGTGCACCAGAAACCAATCAATAGTTACCTGCTTGGAGTTTTAAAATAACACCAAGCAATGGCATTTTCCTTTTTTAGATTCAATTTGTGTTGTGTTCCCGTCCCTTTGGTCTGCTGGTCAGAATCTACTCCAATCTAAATCCCCTGTGTTCTATGGCCGTCACTATCAAATAAACCTCCCTCAACGGACATCATGTTTTTGGAATATTAGGAAGTTGATACTGAGTACAGTGCTGAGCTATCCGTAAGACTGGAAATATCTTGAACAGTGCTTGGTATGTACAGATAAATATTGAGAATGTAAGCAGACGCCTTTGTGCTATTTGAGGCATTGGTCCGGATCATCCTGCGAACAGCCAGCCTACTGATAGGAGTGGGAGGAATCATCCCTATAGCACACACACCCCTATACACACACAAGCACACAAGCTGAGCTGTATCGCCCTGTGTTTAGGTACGGGGGCACCACATAGCCAAGCTGGACCCCCTGGACATCAGCTGTGTAGACTTTGATGATGCTCCCGCGACAGTGGGGAATGTTGGTGAGAGATGTGTGCCTGCCTCCACGGCTGTTTTCAAACTCTGCCTTCTGCCACTAACCTGCCGTCTACCGTCTCTTTAACGCTCTCTCTCTCTCTCTCTCTCTCTCTCTCTCTCTCTCTCTCTCTCTCTCTCTCTCTCTCTCTCTCTCTCTCTCTCGCTGTTCCATTTCTGCATTCCATGTCTTCCTGGGTGTTTGGCCAACCGTTGTGTCTTCTCACACAACCAACCTTTGTCGGAATGTGACCTTCTTTCACTTCTCGGTTCTCGCAAAACTCTTTCTCCCCGGAAACCATTCCGACCCTCCTTTAACCTTTATCCTTTCTTCTGCTGCTAAAATACTCATTCCTCTGTTTTTCTGATTTGGTTTGTTCTCCACCTGGTGCTCCCACCCCCTCCCCTCCATCTTTATCTCCGTCGTCTCTCCTCCTCCTCCTCTTTGTCCTCCTCCGCCGGGTGGGCCGCTCTGGCGCGTAGATCCGGGGTCACCACGTGGCTCAGTTGGACCCTCTGGGCATCATGGCTGCCGACCTGGAGCCCACGCCGTCTGACATCATCACCTCCTACGATAAACTGGGTGAGGAGAGGAAGGGGGAGTTCACCACCACCCATCATCACCCCTATGACCCCCCCTCCCAGTGACTGACAGGATGCTTCTCTATCTGTAGTTCCATCTGTAGTTCCTGCTCTCCTTCTAGTATAGTGTCCGACCCCCACCCACCCACCACCCTATCCACGGTTCTTGTGAGAGATAAGATAGCTCTGCTTTATGGAGCCGGTCTGCAAATGAACAGACCATAAAGTCACCTGCTGTCTGCTTTCCAGCTACTTTCTCTCTGGTCTATTCCAACTCTGAGGCTTTTATTTTGAACAAATTGTGTGTGTGTGGTTACGCCACGTAAATCCCTAAGCCTGTGCATGTCTCTCTGTGCCTGCAGAAGTCTCTGTATTTAAACAGCGTTTCTTTGATCTCACCACTGGAGGTAGGACCAACACCATGCCCACAAGTCCAACACACCCCTGCTTCTAACCACGCAGTGCTTCCTCTTTGAACCCTCCTTGGCCAAGTGTCAGTTAACCCTTTGTGTATGGCTTCTAATGGTAGTCTGTTAGGTGGTGTTGTGTGAAGGGCTGCTGGGAGCTTGGGAGTGGGTCGGTGTGGTTGATGCTAAGGGTCCAGTTGTGTGCACCATTCTCATGCTGACGAGTGGTGATGGTGGTGGTAGGATAGCTGTATCTGCCCTGGCCATTTCTACAGTATTTACATATATAAGTTAGTAGTTAGCTTGTTCTCTGGGAAAATATACAGCAAAAGGTGTATCTTCAATGGTGGCATTATAGCATTAACAGATGTCTTTGTCAAATGTAAAAATATAATAATCAGACGTGGCTACTCACAGGTTATTTGAGGCCCTGAAATCTTTACACGGTTAGGGCTGGACAACGTTACAAAAGCAGCACAAATGTCAAACTCTCTCCTGGTAAGGTAGGTGACTGACTCCTTGTGCTAAAATAGCCTCCTTACTGTATTGTTAGCACCAATAATCCTTTCTAATTGCATGGAACAGAAGCAGAGGCTGTGTTTGTCCTTGCTATTGGCTCTGACAGAAAGGGACACTCCGCAACGTAAACATCAGCCAACCCCTAATAGATGGTACAATGTGTTCTCAGATGTCCGGGCCTCTGGGTCAATGGTTACTTCTATGGGTTATCTGTGGACAGGCGCCTACCCTTTGGCCAGGGCGCGGCGGTTGTGGTCAGGAAGCGCCGCTCCTGCCAGCTGTCTCCCTTCCTGCTTCGTAGAGTCTTTGCCGAGATTAGCTTAGCTGGAGATTGTCCAGTCATGCTGTTGCGCAATGTTGCTGAATTGACGAATTTGACCTCGGCAAGCACATCAAATAGCCTAACACATGCAGACGCACACAACGGGCCTCATACTCCTGAAGAGTACTCCTAGATTTAAAAAGGTACCTGGACACCTGTAAGTGGTGTGTAGGAACATTTCTGCTGCCTGCCTGTTTTTCCCTCAGAGCCTCACAGCAGCTTGTCGGTACTGAACTGTCCTCCTCCGCTACCTCTGCATCGACCTCTCTTACCTCCTGTCCCCCTCATGACAGATTCCTCTGCATGCAACCGACCAATCAACCATTTTCTTTTCCATGCTTTTAGCCAATCAATGCACTGTTTGATCTGCGAATGCACTGGGACATTAGTATAAAAACATAAGCCGTATCCAAGCACAACTAGGTTGCTCTTCTGTTTGGAATCAAACCCTAGGCTAGCCAAAAAACACGTGTAACAAACTTTGCACAGCTTTGTACTTAGCAACACATAGTTACGGAAGTAGTCAGAAGAATATTTGTCATTACGTTTGTGAAGGAGAGAAAGCATTAGTTCATCCCTAGTGTCAGCAGTAGCAATACTATCAGTTGTTGTGTATTATATAGCCACTACCAATGATAAATGTCAGAATTACTTTATACCGCCCCCTATCTTTACACTCTGTCAATGTAGCGGTCCTACCGGCCCTGATCTCCTGTTGATGTTGATGTGTTTCCCAAATGTTTATGGTGATTTGCCCCCTCCACCCTCTCCATGGGCTCCACACACTTCCCCCTGCTGTTCTGGTCCTGTCAACGTGCCGTCTGCAGCTTTCTACGGCTTAGATGAGTCCGACCTGGACAAGGTGTTCCGGCTTCCCAACACCACTTTCATTGGTGGTAGGGAGAGTGCTCTGTCCCTACGAGAGATTATACACCGCCTCGAGGTAAAATAGACACCAAAGTAAACCAACGCAAGACTTATCTGTATTGTGTATCCAACCTCACCTTTTCAACACACACACACACACACACACACACACACACACACACACACACACACACACACACATACACACACACACTCTCTTCTGTTTTGCAGATGGCATACTGCCAGCATATTGGGGTAGAGTTTATGTTCATCAATGACCTGGATCAGTGTCAGTGGATTCGGCAGAAGTTTGAGAGTCCGGGGGCCATGCAGTTCAGTCTGGAGGAGAAGAGAACCCTGCTGGCCAGAATGATTCGCTCCACCAGGTCAGCAGGTTCAATCAAAACGATAATAACTATTCTGTTCTGTTATATAGTCAACACTGAGTCTGCTGACATTGTTGTGTAAATTACTCATGCTTGAGATAAGATAAGCATAAGCATATATGTTACGGTCTTCCATAACTAGTCAGAGCTTATTGAGTAACAGCTGTTTTTGAGTGATGGTCCAAGGCCATATTTGCAGAACAACTGCTACTTTTCTTAATGAGAAGTTTATGTTTAGGCAAAAGGTAGCATTCAGTGGACAGTAACATTACATTTGAGTATTTCAGTGTTGTTGACTTGCTAGCTTTTCGATATGCCAGAAAAGCCAACAATCCTGGGGTGGATACTTGCAAACTAGAAAAGATTTGGCCAACTACTTCCTGTTTCCAGGTTTGAGGAGTTCCTCCAGAGGAAGTGGTCGTCAGAGAAGCGCTTTGGTCTGGAGGGCTGTGAAGCGCTCATACCCGCCCTGAAGACAATCATCGACAAGTCCAGCGAGAGGGGAGTGGAGAGTGTCATCTTGGGCATGCCTCACAGGTACTGGGCCGGAGCTGTAATGGAGCCACACAACCCCCCCCCCCCCCCCCCCCCCCCCCCCCCCCCACACACACACACACACCGCTCCGAGTGCACATACACGGACATGGCACAAACAACGGTCCTGATCTCTGTGCAATGTCCAACTCGAACCTACGAAAACATGACAGCATTGTCGGCTCTCCACTGCTGCTCAGCCCTTCTCTAAACCCTTAAACTACGTCACTGACTAACGTGTTCATGGAAATTCCCTCTCTATGCTCTGTGTGTGTCTCCAGGGGAAGGCTTAACGTGCTTGCCAATGTCATCCGCAAGGAGCTGGACCAGATCTTCTGCCAGTTTGACTCCAAGCTGGAGGCAGCAGACGAGGTCAGCGCTGGCCTCACTCTGCCTGATCAGCTGATAGAAGCCCCGCCCACAGTGATAACACAACCTTTTCCTGGAGATCGAAATCTTTCACTCCGCTTCTCCTGAATGGATTCTTTTATCTTTTGTCCCCTTCCTGGCTGTTACTTTGTCGTTCTCTCTCTCTCTCTCTCTCTCTCTCTCTCTCTCTCTCTCTCTCTCTCTCTCTCTCTCTCTCTCTCTCTCTCTCTCTCTCTCTGCCTCTCTCTCTCTGCCTCTCTCTCTCAGGGCTCGGGCGATGTGAAGTACCACTTGGGCATGCACCACAGAAGAATTAACAGGGTCACCGATAGGAACATCACGCTGTCACTCATGGCTAACCCCTCCCACCTGGAGGCAGTGGACCCTGTGGTGCAGGGCAAGACCAAGGCCGAGCAGTTCTACTGTGGAGACACAGAGGGGAACAGGGTAAACACATAAGCCCCAGAAATATCTCACCCACTTCCTAGTTATGTGTTTAAATGTTTGTATAATCTACATTCCACCCCCAGTCCTTAGTTCCACAAAGCAGCAGCTCTCTCTCTGTACTGAAGTACTGTTAGTGTCAATAGTAAGCATCCAACCGTGTCCTCTAACCTGTTCCCCTCGTCTATCCAGCCTACAGAAAGACAAACACATATTCTTCACATGTACAGTTAACCGCATATGTTGCCAACCTGATATACAATAGTTTTTAAATACTTGAGCTGTGGTGACAGTTTCCAAACTTCAGCTGACTACCTCTTTTCCTCAGAAAGGAGCAGTAGTGTTAGTGATAAGTCCCTCCCGCTTCCCTTAGCTAAGGTCATTTGTCTATGTCAGCATAGGCTCGTTGAAGCGCTTCTTTAGGGTATGGCGCTCCTACTGCACGCTACTCTAGTCAGTCTCCTTTGTAGATCTAAAATGGAAATCTGACGCTGGAATCAATGCGTTCAAAAAGGCCTTAAAAATAACAGAACCAAATGACACTGAACCCAAACGGTAATCCACCAATCCTTAGTGTTGTTCACGTCTGAGGCCAGCCTGGGTGGACGAGGGTCTTGTTTAACTGTCGGCGTCTTGCCTTGTGGGTGTGTTGGTGCAGGTGATGTCCCTGCTGCTCCACGGCGATGCAGCGTTTGCAGGCCAGGGGATTGTCTACGAGACCTTCCACCTGTCCGACCTGCCGTCCTACACCACGCACGGCACCATCCACGTGGTGGTCAACAACCAGGTGCACACACCGGGACCGTCTTCCAATCCCTCCTCCTCTTGTCCCTTTACCAACTTTACCAAGTCTTCGGGGGGGCAAAAAAAAAAAGTGTCAACGGAGGATGTTTTTTTTGCTGTCTTTCATTTGAAATGTGTTGTTAGCCAGTGTGTTAACCCCCGCCCCGTTGCTCCACTGTAGATTGGCTTCACCACCGACCCCCGCATGGCGCGCTCCTCCCCCTACCCCACCGACGTGGCCCGCGTGGTCAACGCCCCCATCTTCCACGTCAACGCCGACGACCCCGAGGCCGTGATGCACGTCTGCAACGTGGCCGCCGAGTGGAGAAACACCTTCCACAAGGACGTGGTGGTAGACCTGGTGAGTGTGTGTGTGTGTGTGTGTGTGTGTGTGTGTGTGTGTGTGTGTGTGTGTGTGTGTGTGTGTGTGATGTGAGTGTGTGAGTGAGTGTGTGTATGAGATAGAAAGAGGACACCATGTTTAACGTGTGTGTGTTTGTGTGCGTACGCGTCTTGTCCACATGCAGGTGTCCTACAGGCGCAACGGCCACAACGAGATGGACGAGCCCATGTTCACCCAGCCGCTGATGTACAAGCAGATCAAGAAGCAGAAGGGCGTCCTGCATAAGTACGCCGAGAAGCTCATCGCTGAGGGGGCCGTCACCCGGCAGGAGTTTGAGGTAGACTGGACAAGCTGTCCTCCAAAGACAAGATGACTATTAATGAACCCCCCCCCCCCCCCGCCCCTGCATGTGGGCACCTTAACATATTACTTAACCAGTAGGGAGCCAATTCATTCCCTCACTGTTCAGCTGACTCTGGGCCTGTTAAACCTGCGTAGGCCTGCACTGGGAAGCAGGATGGGGAGCCTTTTTAACATGTCCACCGTTTCTCTGAAACACGCTAACAGTATTCTCATTCTCCTCCTCCCGCTCCTCTACAGGAGGAGGTGGCCAGGTACGACAAGGTCTGTGAGGAGGCCTACGCTCGCTCCAAAGACGAGAAGATCCTTCACATCAAGCACTGGCTGGACTCCCCCTGGCCTGGTGTGTGTTTGTGTGTGTTTGTGTTAGTCAGTGTGTGTGTGTGTGTGTGTGTCTGTGGGTCAGTGTGTTCTAGATGTCATTTACTTTAATTCCTGCTCCTTTATTGGCCTTCTAAAGGACTTTGTCTTATTGAGTAGTCGGATGCTTTCGTAGGACTGATGAGCTCAAAGTCCTATTTGTTTGAACACCGGATGGCTTTAGGGACGAATTCACCGAGTCGTATAAGTTTGAGACGGATCAATGGTCCTGCACTTAGCCAAATCAAGTGTGTAAACTGTGTGTGTGTCTGTGTCTGTGTCTGTGTCTGTGTCTGTGTCTGTGTGTAGGTTTCTTCACGCTGGATGGCCAACCCAAGAGTATGACCTGTCCTCCAACAGGCCTGGCAGAGGAGGAGCTCGTCCATATTGGAAACATTGCCTCCTCGGTTCCAGAGGAGGACTTCACTATACATGGAGGTATCCACTACACTCTCTCTCTCTCTCTCTCTCTCTCTCTCTCTCTCTCTCTCTCTCTCTCTCTCTCTGTTATTATCTCTCTTACATGCCCTCTCCCTTCCTCTGCGTGTGTGTGTCTGTGTGTGTGGCCATCCAGGACTGAGTCGTATCCTGAAGGGCCGTGCGGCGATGGTGAGCCAGCGTGTGTGTGACTGGGCCTTGGGGGAGTACATGGCCTTTGGCTCCCTGCTGAAGGAGGGCACCCACGTGCGCCTCAGTGGACAGGACGTGGAGAGAGGCACCTTCAGGTGCTCCCTGACACCCAGCACCACCTCCACTCAGGAGGCGTTCCTTAAGCTTGGACTGTCACTCTGACAACGCTTTTTATTCTCTGCAGATGTTCGTCTGTATTCATCTCTCTCTTCATTCCTCCCTTTATCTCTCTATCTTCTCTCTCTTTATTCATCCCTCTATCGCTCTCTCTCTTTATTCATCCCTATCTCTCTCTCTTTATTCATCCCTCTATCTCTCTCTCTCTTTATTCATCCCTCTCTCTCTCTCTCTCTCTCTCTCTTTATTCATCCCTCTATCTCTCTCTCTCTTTATTCAAACCTCTATCTCTCTCTCTCTCTCTATTCATCCCTCTATCTCTCTCTCTCTTTATTCAAACCTCTATCTCTCTCTCTCTTTATTCATCCCTCTATCTCTCTCTCTCTTTATTCAAACCTCTATCTCTCTCTCTCTTTATTCATCCCTCTATCTCTCTCTCTCTTTATTCATCCCTCTATCTCTCTCTCTCTTTATTCAACGCTCTATCTGTGTGTGCTCTAGCCACCGGCACCATGTGCTTCACGACCAAAACGTTGACAAGCGGACCTGCATCCCCATGAACCACATGGCCCCCGACCAGGCGCCCTACACCGTCTGCAACAGCTCCCTGTCTGAGTACGGGGTCCTGGGTCAGCACACACACACACACACACACACATACACACACACCTGGCGTCTGCTCGTCAACCAGTGGTGTTTTGATTTGCACTGTTGTCCACGGGTCATGGGACCGCCCAACCCGTGTGGCTGTGTGCAGGCTTTGAGCTGGGCTTCGCCATGGCCAGCCCCAACGCCCTGGTGCTGTGGGAGGCCCAGTTTGGAGACTTCAACAACACGGCCCAGTGCATCATCGACCAGTTCATCTGCCCCGGCCAGGCCAAGTGGGTCCGCCAGAACGGCATCGTTCTGCTGCTGCCCCACGGCATGGAGGGCATGGTAGGAAACATCCCTCTCTCTTCCTCTCTGGCTCTGCCGTGGCTGTTTCTCTCTCCCTGTCTTGTTCCCGTGCTGGTTGGTAACTCTCACTGATCCTCCTGATGCTCTGTCTCTCGAGCCAGCATTTGAATTCAGCTCCCTTTAGTCTCTTGTTTTCTCCATATTTTTCGGGGACGTGTCCGGCAGGGACCGGAGCACTCCTCGGCCCGCCCAGAGAGGTTCCTCCAGATGTGCAACGACGACCCCGACGTCTTTCCAGTGAGTGGGTGTTGACGATGTGTTTGAGTTGGCGCGCAGCAGGTCATTCACCTCGGGGTCACCGGGGGATTAGGGAACACGCTCACAGGTTCTTCTAACCTCTGCCCCCAGAAACTGCCCGAGGAGGACTTTGCTGTTCGCCAACTGGTCGACTGCAACTGGATTGTGGTCAACTGCTCCACGCCGGCAAACTACTTCCACGTGCTGCGCAGACAGATACAGCAGCCTTTCAGGAAGCCTGTGTGTGGTTTCTACATAGTCAAAGACACACACACACACACACACACACACACACACACACACACACACACACGCACACACACACACACCACAACCACACACACAGACACAAAGAGTACACACCTATATCAGCCAGATACGTGTGTTTTAGCCTCACAATCTTTTCCATTTGCCGCCTGCTTCACATATTGACTGTGTGTCTCCATCTACCTCAAGTTGATTATCTTCACCCCCAAGTCTCTCCTGCGCCACCCTGAGGCCAAATCTAGCTTTGACGACATGCTGCCAGGTGAGTAATGTGTGATTCTGCTATCTAGTGCCACCTAGTCACGCTCTAAGCATCTATGTGTCTGTGTGTGCGTTATTTAGGCACCCATTTCAAGCGTGTGATCCCGGAGGCTGGCCCTGAATGTGCTAGTCCAGAGAGGGTGAAGAGACTGGTACTGTGCACAGGCAAAGTGTTCTATGAATTAACCCGAGAGCGCAAGAACCGAGGACTGGAGGACGTGGTGGCCATTGCTCGCATTGAACAGGTGCTAACCTACCACATACACACTCAATACCATTTCATTCCGTTTTTGTACGTTCCTCCCCTTCTTTTTGCTCTTTAGAATCCATCTCTACACCTTGTAGTTATACCTTCTCCTTTGTTTATCCTATTCCCACTCCCAAGCTTTCGCCATTCCCGTTCGACCTGGTGAAAGCTGAGGCCGATCGCTATCCCGGCGCCGACCTTGTCTGGTGCCAGGAGGAACACAAGAATCAAGGTTACTATGACTATGTCAAGCCTCGCATCCGTACCACCATTGACCGCGCCCGCCCTGTGTGGTAAGTCCCAACTGCCTTAGTCCACTGCTTCTCGACTGCTCAATAGAACAGTTCACCTTAAACAGGACAAAGGGTGTCCACTGTGGGGGACACAGTCTGACTGTGTGTGTCTGTGTAGGTACGCTGGTCGGGATCCTGCAGCTGCTCCAGCCACGGGCAACAAGGCAGCCCACCTCATGGAGCTCCAGCGCTTCCTGGATACAGCCTTCAACCTGGACGCATTCGCTGGGAAGCACTAACCAGCGGACTGGACTAAAGAAACTACTGAATCCATTGTGCAGCGCCCCTAGACTTCCACCTCCAAGTCCCCCTGCCTAGCCAATATCACAGTCCCTGACAGACCTTCACCTATCTGCATCCACAATGCTTCTTCTCCTCCTCTGTTTTTCCTCTACACTTATGAATGAGAACTACTTGGAACAGAAGACACAAACGATGGCAGTGTCTGGCCCTGCCCTGGCACTGTTACCTCAGTGGGCACATGCAGGAAGTCTGTCAACTGATAGTAAAAGCAACTTGTTCCACAATAGAGATATGACATGCCCACTCTCATTTGCGCCAACCATGGGCCTTTCATCTCCTTTTCATTCTCATCTCTTTATCTTTTTACCTTCAGCCCTCACTCATCCTGTCTAGTTTGCACTAGCTGTGCCAAATGTAAACAGTCAGAGGATTACTTGAAAATATGCTCTCATGATCTTAATGACAACATGTCTGCTTCTGTAGTAGTATGGTAGTAACCTATGTAAAGAAAAACCTAAAAAAAGAAGAAATGCAAGTGAGGACCTCCTCAGAAATAGAATCGATTTATTTATTTTCATATAGTGTTGTGTATTGTATTGCTTATTCGGGAAAATAAACGCATAACAGCTATGGTGGTCCGGCACATTCCTTTAAATATTTCACAAAAAAACTAAAACAGCAAAACCAAGTGCATGGTTAAAGTTTTTTTTTTTTTTAATTAACTGCAGCTCTTGTTTAAGTAGCAAAAGTGTAGCTATATCTCGATGATTAAAATGAAGCCACCTACATACATGTTAAAGACTTCTAGTGCAAATAACGTTTATGCAAAGATTATGAGCCTTCTTTCACAACAGACTCTTTTGGTCTCCGATGCTGGTCTTGATGAAGCCAAACACGTCCATGGGTGTGCCTGCGCTGCGGCCTGACCTCACACAGTATTCTCCCAGAAGGTCATACAGCTTCCCTGTGGAGAGGAAGATAGGGTGGCCAGAGCTCCATCACTGTTTACACTTCACCAATATATTAACAGCAACTTGATGTAACGATGGGGTTAGGAAAGTGACAGAAGAACTCCCAAAAGCTTGTAACAATAATGCATTTCTAATGCATTCGCAAAAGGGCACCTCCAAAAACTAAATGAGTGAGAGAGAGAAGAGACTGGGGATCAATTCCATTTCTTTTTTGACAATGCCTTGGTCAGGGCACTGACAGTAGTATTAACCTTAACATGTCTTTTGAGGATGGCATAAACCCACACAAACACTGGGAGAACATTCAAGCTCCACACAGGAAGGACCTGGGGACCCAGGACCTCATTGCTGTGAGGCAGCAGTGCTAACCACTGAGACACCATGCTGTGTCAACCAGTGGACGCATCTTCACAAAATATCTTCTTTAGATAAAGTGGTCCAATTCCTGGTTTGCTGTCCGGGAGAAACTAAAGAAGAGGAGCCAACGTAGAGACTTTCAAAACAAAATTTGGTGCAGCAGTGTGATCACCATAGCAAACAGGGGGCTTTGCTCCAGTCTCGCACCAAACATGCGGCACGTACTCACCCACTGTAATGCCCTGATTGGACAGTAGGTGGTGTATCTGCAGTAGGTCTTTCTTCTGGCTGTGGTTATCAAAGGTGAAGAAAGCCAAGCCCCTCTGGGCCACCGCGGCTGCCATGAACTGAATTAGAGCTGACATCCACAGAGAAGACAGTTTAATTGACAATTTTGCACACACCTCTAATAAAACACAATACTACAACTACTACTACTACTAATAATAATATCTGGGGCCCTCTCTAATGTGCGTCTGAGTTCGGGGCATTGACAGTATATATAAGCGGACATTGCCAACGTGACGTCACGCATTGGTTAGTGGACTCCTCTTTTGAAACCTAGAGTTTAGAATTTTGGCCATCGCGATCTTGGTTGTAAAGCCCATCGCCATCGTGTTTTTTTAAACCAGAAGTGACGACAAGTTAACATTAAACTGTGTGTAACGTTAAGTTAAACACTTATGGTAAAAAAATATTCATTCTACATTGTGTTTTTAAAAATGTTTTTGTAAATCTAAGGTTACGTTAACGTTGATGAGTGTCAGTGACAGCGAAGTGCCAAATGAGGTGTCAATCACAAGTTAGCCACGCCCTAAAGCATACCCTGATTTATCGTCTATTTTACTCTAAATGGGACCAAAATTAACACCATGCTGTATTAGAAAATACTTGAAACTGGCCATTGAGACCATAAACTCATACGGAAAATGTTGACTGGTGTAATACAACAAGTGAGAAGTAGGGTCATTTTCTCATAGACTTCCATACAATCGCAGTCCTTTCTGCAACCAGTGGAGCTGCCCCCTCCTGGCTATTAGAAATAATGCAAGTTTAAGACACTTCCGCATAGGCTTCACTTTTCAGAGCCGGAACTACATCCTTGGTTCGGGGAGAATACCTTTGAGTTGTGGGTCTCCATTGAAAGCACCACAGCCCCAGTTGCCTGTGGCAATATCCGGGAGGTGCTCTGGGTGAGTATTGGCGTCTGCCTTGAATCCGCAGTATGCCTGATGTGAGGGACAGAAACGTTATATATACATTTAGCTATATTTGACAAACAAGGCAGCATGGCAGGTTCCCTATCCCTAATCAACACAAAAGATATCCTTTAGGGTCTCACCTTGTTAAGCTCCCGAGTGATCTTTCTAATTTCATACTGGTTATTCTGCTGTCTGAACCTGAGCGCATCTATGGCCAAGATATGTCTTTGTCGCCTTTTCCAGTGATCCCTGCGGACATGAAAGGAGACTGGTCAGAGGATCTGTACGTGGGTGTGTGTGTGTGTGTCTTGTGTGTTGTGTGTTGTTCTTATACCTTTGGACAGTGTCACAGTAAGGGCCTGACCACTCAAAGGTGTCACTATAGCCACTGTAGGAACTGTACTGCTGAGAGCCTGAGGAGGACAAAGACAGAGGGTAAAGAGGTGTAGCCACAGTCATAGAGGGAAACTCAACGACCTTCTCTCAAACACACCTTTGATAATGAGACACTCGTTGTCCCCCAGTTTCTCGGTGAAAAGCCGAGACACAATAAGCTCTGGGTTCATGAGGAAGAGGATCTCTTCCTGCACCAGGCCGGAACCCAGCACGCCGCCACCCACCAGGTCACAGGCAAAGTCCACCTAGAGAACACACACAGACACACCGCTGTTTCTATCAACATGAGATCCCACCGCCTGTCCCATAAGGCGTACTGACAAAAACAATATACAGTACAGTGGACACACCTGGAGCATTCCTAGGCCTTCTCTCTCTATCGTGCCCTCTGAGGTAACATGAAGTTTAGGCATCGTCTCCTTGCAGCTGAATTACACAGACAAACACACACACACACACACACACACACACACACACAGTAAATATATACTGTACTATAATATATTACATACATACATATACATTATTCTATATTCTTTTAGCACTTTTTTCACAACAAGGATTAAGCGAGGCATGTGTACCTTATCCACTTTGGTATGTCTGAGTCTTTGAGGGAGCGCCTCTCAAAGGTCACCTGACCCCGCGGTTGTAATTCTGTCAAAACAATAATAATAATAATAATAATAATTTATATAGCGCCTTTCTTATACCCAAGGTCGCTTTACAGGGAAAATACACTGGACAGCACAAAACAGACAAGGAACAGAAGGCAGATAAGGAGATGAATGACTGTGCGTGTGTGTGTGTGTGTGTGTGTGTGGGGGGGGGGGGGGGGGGGGGGAGAAACAATAACAAGGGTGAGAGTACTCCCTTGGTGCAGGAAGAAGTTGGAGTAACTGCCCTTAACTTACCACTATCTGTGACTATCTTGAAGTAATGAAAGATTGCCCTCAGCTTCTCTCTCTTCCTGTCTGACCATTTCCCAAAGAGACTGCACACCAGGGAAAGATGGAGAAGGGTTTGTAAGACACACAAACGCCACTTGCAGATACCGGATACAGGCAAAGCAGCAGAGAAGTCATGGACCTGAAATGGGAAATGTGTGTGTGTGGGGGTTTTAGGACCTGTTGAAGTTGATGGTGGGATAGTTGTGGTACTCTGCAGAAGGGCCGGTGGCATTTCGGTGAGGGAAGGTGCAGTAGAAGGCATTAGCCAGGAGACAGGCTATCTGAGCTTGGGAGAGAGTAATAGAGGCTGTATGTCTTCTCTGGAGCAGAGGAATAGCCTGCAAACACAAACACACAGATTCATGTCAAACCCTTTGCTTCACTGTCTAACTGGTTGGCTCTTCTATTTGACTTCTGCCGTTTTACCTTCTTCACCCAGTGTGGCAAGCGGCAAGCCAGGTCAGCAATCTTGGGAAGCAACTCTGCAAAGTAGTTTTCTGTTTTTGGGATACACTGGAAAAGAGGGTTAGAGCAGTTAGATAGGCCGATGATGCTCTCATTTACAAACAGTGTACTGTGACCAACCTTTACAAAGGAGTGCAGGGCGTCGAATGACCAATCTTTATACTTTGGGTTGTATTTCTTGATGGCTTTCTGAGAAGAAGAAAACATATTTTTTTCGACAAACCAACTTAATGGATAAAGTAACAGTTAGGTAGAATGAATGGATGTTTCTTTGGCTGGCAATTAACCTCAACATCATCCACTGACAACGTTTTCTTCTTGGACAACGCAGCCAGCTGCTTCTCTATCATCTCCCACCTGCAGGCCAGGGTTTTGTTTTGCTGGGAACCATTCAAAGAATAATTAATCTACAAACTAAATAGAATTCCTCAAAAGGAAACATTTTCTCTACACCTGAGTGAGTGAGTGTGTGTTTTATTTCTGACCAGAAATGACATCGTTGGGAAAAGACTGTCAGGGGAGCATGGCAGCTTCACATAGTTGTCGTTCCACCGGTCACGGCCTGTCTGGGCCACTAGCTTTCCCTCACGTTGGAACACCCTCACCTAAACACAGAGGGATCACAGACAGGTGGGATGACCTCATGCATGTTGCTGAGCCTGTGATGGTAGGATCCGGTGACACTACAGTGTAAGTGTATGTGTGTTAAGGCGGGAAGCCTTACATCTACGAGGACTGTGTGGTTTCCACTGTAGTAAAGTGTATCCAAAGTCACACTGCATTCGGGGAGGCGCTTCAGTTCCTGGAAGGAGCAGTGTTGCGCCACTCTTTTCTCATTACACCTTTGTCCTTTATCTTCAGCATTTTTCTCCTTTACTACGGGTGAGGATGTGGATGGGGCCCCAGTGGCCTGATTGTCAAGGGAAACAAGAGTCCCAACGGGAACCTCCTTTTTCTGCTCCATCCCATTACCTCCACAATCATGCTGCAAGATCTCCCTCATCTGGCTGCTGTTCTGTCCTTGTGCCATAATAGATTGAAGGTAACTGACAAAAGAATAGGCATGTTTTCATAGCAAACTGTCTCAATCAAAATCTTACACAATAATCTAAATCTCATATATGAAAGCCATAGTTATTGGGCAAAAAAGGAAAATGTCCGTTTAGCATTACATTTCGAATTATGGCTCTTTCCGATTATTTAAAACCAATGAAAAAAAAGGTTTTGCCATTAAAACTATATCAGGCAAAACACTTTAGTTGAGAGTATGAATATGCAAGTTAAACACACAAAGAGTTGCCTAGTACTAATATCCAAGGCAAATCATTGATACATTCTAAAATAAGAAACACGAATCAATGAATGGGAGCATGTCGGGGGAATTCATTAGATACAATACTTAGAAGACTTTAATTTAGGCCCATAGCCACAACGCGAAAATAGCCTCTACATCATTCAAGGTTTCTTGAATGGGGGACGGTTTTAAACATTGAAACATGTATTTTATTTTGAAGTTATATCGGTTCACACAAAAAAAAATGAATGTTATCGATTCGGTACGCGTTATTGTGTTAAGTATCGATACAGGCAGCTTGAAAAAGGTAGTCAGGCTGTTTTGTTTGAAGCCAGTGTATTAGCGACACGTTACTTTACAACCATTAATTCAGTTCCTTAAGAAAATGCTATCCAATGAGTATGTAGGAGGGATACTTACTTTTAAGGTAGTTTGGAACGTGACTGAAGCAAACTGTACATTAATAGGGCTTGGATTGGAGAGCAACTCAAATAAAACCACACTATTAAATGTCGTAAAGGCGTTTGAATTCGAAAACGAAAGTGAAGTGAAAATGAAACTTCTGTACTCCGCAAACCCCATACTTTACTCCCACTGACGTCGGTTCTGGTGTTGAACACACGGTGGCAGTGGTGCACAATCTAGAACCTAGTCACCAAAAACCGGTCACATACCTCTTTGAGAGCAAGCACCAGGAGGAGATTTGTAGACAGAATCAAGAGTAAGTCCAAGAGTAAGGCTCTGTGAGAAAATAAAGAAATAAGGATTTGGCGAACAGCACTGACTGCACTCACCCTGTTTCGATTTCTATGACTGTGGGTCAGCCATTTCCTGGAATGTGAGATAATTCACTACCACGATGGAATGCAGCTACTTAAGTCTGGAACAAACAACAATGGCAAAAAAAAGGAAAGAAAATGCTTTGTATGTGTATGGCTACATCTGTTGAGGAGATGTTGGGCCAGGATACTGAATGACAGATCTTAAATACCCTTAGCCCCTACCCAAGATACCTACAGCCTCAGCGCTGGGGCCAGGAGCACCTGGAGATCTAAGGTGATTAGATACTCACTGTAATGTAGTGAGCATTCCAAACTACCAAGAAATTATAATGAGAAACAATCATTTTCAATGAATATTATGAAAGGAAAAACGACACCAGGAGGATACTGTACGTGTCACATGGAGGAAGAGAGGATAGTGACTAACTAAAAATAGAGAGAATAAATAACAGCAGTAATTCTGGTCGACGTTTCCCTTTGTTCCTTTCTACCGATGGAAACAAATGGAGACACCATTCCCTTTAATGTTAGATGTTAGTGTGCAGTCAGTTTTGCTCTCACTCATTTTCTCTCTGCCCATCCCTTTCTGTGTCACTCCCTCCCTTGGTTCCCCATCCCCCTCTGTCAGTGTTTCGTCTTCAGAGATTAGCTGGAGGTCAGATTGTTGCAGCAGCAGTGGTTGTGCAGCCCTTTTAACTCACATTTTCTTTCTCTTTGACAGTGCAAACCACTGTCGGTCAGGAGCAATAGTGCAATCGTATTCAAACCTTTCATTTGTTTTCTGTGTATGCATTGGTTTGGTTTAATCAAGATTCTTTTTTTTTCGTCATGTGAAATTGCAATCCTCTGCAGCAAATTGGAATGTTTGTTGTGTGGTTAAGTGTGTATGCTGTGCATCTGTGGTTGTGCGTGCGTGTATGTTCCTCTGTGTGTGTGGGCTCTGCGGCAGGTCATGGGGGAAGGGGCTGGAAGTGAAATGGATTGTGAAAAAAAAAATGAAGGGAAGGATGGAATCTCAGCACCTGTTTCCAGGGCAACAGAGCTGTGGAGTGCTAGTCTGACTTCTTTTCTCCAAGCTGCAATGCCCTCCAGCAAGATACTGCAGACACCTTTAATTGCTTCTACACATTACACACATGCTCACACAGTGCTGGGAAGAATTGTGTGTAGTCCAGGTGCAACACCACATTAAAATCCCCAATAGCTATGTTGTTGTCCCTGTGTCCCGATTTCTAAATGATTTGAATGTTTGCTGTGTATTCAAGGGGGTTCACCTCTGAATCCCATAGACACACATTGTTACTGTCTCTGGATTTCATGGGTAAGTGATAAGTCATTATCTCTGGTGACCCTCCCAAAAATATTCTTAGCATAAATCATTTGATACCTGGATTTGTGCCAAGGTGATTTGCAATGTGCATTGCATCAGAAATAGTTCCATACTATGATGTGTCTCAGTAACCAAGTCTAGCATTCACAAAGCCGTGTTGTCTCTGATCAGACTATATAGACATATGCCTACTGACATAGCAATACTTATCGTAATGATTTGCTTGTTGTTACATCACTGTCTGTCTGTCTGAGAAACATGGTGAAATCCCCGTGCCGTGGCTGACTCTTAACAGTTAGATCAGCTACTAAGGTCTGGACTGCGAAGAGGAGGAGACAGTTGGTTCAAGCTGTAGTAGGAGGAACTTCAAAATGCCTTTCTCTTGTCGGAGACACCAGCCCTGTGATGTCATGGATATGTTTTAACGGGCTATTGTGCAATTTTGCTTGTAAGGTTACCGCCTCAAACAGGGACCAGATTTTAGCCTTAAACCTCAATAGCCAGTTAACCAAACCATGTTAGTCGCAATTGCTGATGCGTATTCTACCTACTTGAGTTAAGCTAACATTTAGTAATGCTTGATTTTTGTGAGCGCTCCTAGCTTTGCTAGCGCAAAGCACATGATTGCTAAATATTATCGTGCTAACGTTAGCTATCGTAATAGTTATTGGGATTTTAACGAAGATGGTTGCTGCCACTAATAAAACAGTTATGAACAGTACACTTAAGATAGGTATGCGCTAAGTGCCATAACGTTACTTGGTTGATATCATCACCAGCTAGCCAGCTTGTTCTGGATAATTTTCATTGGATTAATGTTACCTGTGCCTCAGTGAGACCGAGTCTCTGCGCATAGTTTCTGCTCGTTAGCTGAACGGCAATCAACTAATCCAATCATTGCATGCATCGGACAGTTGGGTGCTAAAAGGTAAGAAGTGAAACTATGCTTGCCAGGCAATGTTTATTAACCTAGGGTAATCTACGATTACTACATTTTACTTTGAGAGGTCACGTTAATTATGTTTAACGATAGCCAACGCTGATTAGCTGCCACATAAGTTGCACGCTAGCTAAACTAGTTAGGCGTAGCATTGCGTTGTAAAGACCGCAAATCGGACTCAAGGTCTACCCATGGAATGCATGCATGATTAGCGTCGGACCAGCTTCCACCTTGCCTTGGCTTGATTGTCGGTCGTGCTGCTGTGTCTGACTGCTCTTACAAAGTTGATGTGATTGCTAGCAAGCATGGCTGTGAGTGTGACAGACTGGTTAGTTCCTCTGTGGATTTTGGCACCCTTCAGGTCAGGCAACTTTAGTTGGGCTACCCTATGGGTTTATGTTGTTTAGTTATGGTATTTAACCTGCCGTGCGCCTTTTGTCACAGCAAACTGCAATTTAGCCGTTAAACAGCACAAAAGAAAAGCTTATTAGTACTTAGCATTACGTAGCATTGGTTTTTGCCAGCTGACCGCAAAGACACAGTAAAAACAGTTAAAGCTTAGGTTATTAGTCATTAACATAACTGTAATATCATGTTGTCACAGGTCTAGTTGCCAATGCCATACATTCTGACGAAAATCACGTTTGAATTACCCTGGCACACTAATCTCAACCAAATGTTTTGTTTTTTTAATTCGATAATAGTTTGATGCCTTCTGGTAGGACTATTGCAAATTGTCATGAATCATGTGTATGATCATGTCTGCTGTTAACTTCTAGATAATTTCAATAAGCATAGTGCTGTAAGTAGGTTTTCTACTCCGTTTCCTTCAAGGAGTAATCACTGGTGTTACATCATGTGAAATATTGAAGCCTGAACCCTTAACACAACACCAGCTCAGTCGCTCTCCTTTTAAAGGATAGTCAGTTAATATCAACCTCCATGGGTACAAGGGCATATGCTGTGTATTCCGAATCTGCTCCACTGTGATGGTATGTGGACTGGAGCTTACTGGATAGTTTATTGACAGAGTTGGGGCTTAGAACCATTGGCCTCTCTTAACCATCCTTCTTAATTATAAGCTGTGATTGTGTGACCCATATCTGCATTAAGAACTAAAGAAGGGGTAGAGGCTAACGTTAGGGCAGTCAATGTCTTAATGAGGGAAATAGCGTGCCAAGATGAGTTCCCTTTGTTGCTAACAGGCAATGTCTCTGTGCTAACAGAGTACCGTGTTTGTGCCCATGTTCAGCGTAGCAGTCAACATCACGGTTCTCTCAAATTCTTTTTGGTAATCAACAGCAATCTACATTTAGCATGCTCCACTGCTCCTCCTCCGCCTGACGGAGGTATCAGGAGTGCTAGGATTTTATGTATTTATTCACGCAACACACGGGCACATTTTTTTGTTTGTTCGTTTGTTAGAGTCTTATTTAGCATGTACACAATACACACTTGTTACACTACTAAACATTTTATCAGTGTCAAGAAACCAATGATAACAATTTACTGAGCTTATTGCGGTTTACATACGCCAAATAAACGTACATTTCAGTCAGACATAAATACAAATAATAATTGCCCCGGATAAGAATAGTATTGCCCCTGATGATAAGGGGTCATTGGGTCACTTTAGTGAGTCTTAGACAGTTGATAATGGGAGCTAGGTGAAGCTGCCTTAAGGTCTTCTACGGAACTGTCATGTGAACTGTTTTGTCATCAGCCGGCATGCAAGCCTGGACAATGGACTCATCTAAAGGGAGATGAATAGTAAACATTATCTAGCAATATGGTCTAAGGCAGCGACTTCCAGGATCTTTTTGAGGTTCGAACGTGTCATTGACAACGATAAGTTGTGTTCCATCTCAGTGTGTGGTGTGAATGGGGAGCTTGATGTGTGCTCTGCTGTGTGTGGGCTGGGCGGTGTGGAAGACGAATCGTTTCCCTTTGTGTAGTGATCGTATGAAACTGTGAGTAACTTGTTTTCACTGTGCTTCTCAGGGCTGCCTGTCGGGTTGAGGAGTGTAGGGGTTCTTTAATGACCCCTCTGTTCATCCGATGAACCCTCTCAACTCCATGAAAGCTTCCCTGCCGCCCACTTCACAAAGGTGAGCTCCTCAACCACAGGGCTCTATTTCCTGGCCTCAGCTTGCCTTCGATTAGATTAGTGACTTTCTGTGACGGAACGTTCTTCCTGTGGTTTTCTGGAGAGGAAGTATAACCTTAACTCTCCAGGAAATAACCAACTTTACTCACCCTCAATCATAACTGTTTGAATAATAGCTGTCTTTATATTCTCTACACACTTGAGGCTATTAGCCAAAGTAAAGTGTGTGCAAAGACTTGATAGAGACAGTTTTGAAAACCAGGTACCCTTGTCCAACACATGACTCATTATAAGCTCGCCCCCTTGTCTATATCTTTAGCAGTGACGGTTCCTTCCTGTATGACCCCGTGTCCTGGCAACCAGGTACCAATCAGCCCCCAGGGTCTCTCTCTGTGGTGACTACAGTGTGGGGAGTGACCAATCCAACTAACAGTCAGGTAACACAACCACATTCTCAGCCTATTGGCAACTCCTTTCAAATCCAGTTCTTTTGCATTCTACTCTCTCGCCCTCCCACCTATTCCTCTCCTCTGTCTTTTTTTTCTTGTTTCTCTGCTTCCGCCCTCTTCTGCGCTCGTCATCATTCTATTTTGTCCCTCCACTTTCCGTAGTACAATGGTTCCTTTCACCCGTTACTTCTTGTTGTTACTTCACTTCCTGACCTATGATATCACTTCCTGTATTACTTTCTTGTTTGCGAACTTCCTTTCCTCTGCAGGGGTTTGGTGGGCCTATGGGTCCCGTCGGGAACTCGGCTGATCACATGATGCCCGGTGGTGGACCTGGGATGGGCTCCCAGTACATGGGTCAGCAGGGCTATGGTGACTCTGTCTCCAAAGGCTATGGTCCGCCTGGCATGTACGGAAGGCCCAATACCGCCTACAACCCAGCCCAGGGCTATGGCGGAAGGTAGGCATGGAGGGATATTGACAACCTGCTAAGGGTAGTTCTAAGAATCAAACAATACATTTCTTCCTCACTTCTACATGATTGTTAACAGTTTCAATATGATAAGGCAGAATAACGAAGAAGTAGAAAAAACGTGTAACCCCACTCTTAATCCCCCTGTCTCCAGTTACTCCAGTAACAATGTTGTCGGAGGTATGGGTGCTCGCCCTCCGCCAGAGTTCACCCAGGCCGCCGCGGCTGCCGTCGCTGCCGCGGCTGCCACGGCAACTGCTACGGCCACAGCAACGGTGGCTGCCATCCAGGAGAAGCAGAACCAAGAACTGAACTATGGCCAGGTAGGAATCTCTCTGTTATTCCAGGGGTGCCGCTGGTACAGCCGAGGGACTGGAACCATGAGGGCTCCCTGCCACGGGTTTCACTTTAGTGGGCATGTCTCCATCTGTATCTGACCTGCTGGGCTCAGCTCATTGACTGGGACAGTTTGAACGTACCTCAAACTGTCTGTTTGTATCTAGACAATACACTTGCCTGGTGTAATGGTGCTACTGCCTTCGAGTAGAACACAGCAAAACCACTTCCATATGATGCAGTGGTGCAATGTTCTCAGAGGCTTGCCTGGAACAAGCGTGGGTCTTTCATTTCACTGGGAATTCTTTTATTCCACCGTTACCTAACCCACTACCTCCTCGTCGCTGGCTCCATCTGTGGATGTTTGGATGTGTGCTATGAGGGTGGGGGGCAGGGTGGAGGGCAGGAACTGGTTCTTACATAAACTCTAGGGACATGGTTCTGATTAAGGGGAGAAAAGGGGGAGAAACCGCACAACTCGGCAGGCTGTTTACGCAACACGGTGTGCCTCCCCTACTGTACCAAATGGTCGCCCCATGCTAGCGACTTTTAACGGACTGTCCTCTACAACTATCAGGCAATGTTAGCTGTATTTTTTTTGTTTGTTTAAATCTTTTTTTTTTTTCTTTTCTTATTCCATTCCTCAGATGGTTGGAGGGCCTTCCTACAACAGTCAGTTCATGTCCCCCTCTGGCCCAAGGGGCCCCACAGGGATGGCCCCCGGTGGCATGGTCCCCTCCAGGCAGGGGCCCCAGGCCTCCATGGGTGGCATGTACCCTTCTCACCCCAGCCAGATTCAGAGGATGCCCCAGCAGGGGCTCTACCCAGGGGGGCAGCAGGGGCTCAAACGTCCCTATAACTCCGAGGTCAGTGCTCTTATCACAACAGGGGGTTTATATCTCTTCGGAAGCCTCTTTATTTGACTCAAATATTTCTCACCCACTGAGGACTTTGCGAGCTCAACTGGGACACTAGAAACATGGTTTCACATTAGACTGTAGAAATCAGGCTGAAAGGGCACTACTTCCTCTTTGTGAATACACACTTCCACAATGTCTAACCCACGGGTCCATTGTATTTAACAATGTCTGTCTTCCCTTAAAGGGTTACCCAATGCAGCAGTATGGTTCTAGTGGGATGCCTTCATACCCCAGCCAGCCGCTGCAGTATCACGCCGGCCCACAGCAGCGATCCGCCCCATCGCCCTCTTACCCTGGCCATCGCATGCAGCTCATGGGCCAGTATATTTCGGGACCCCCCAACCCAGCACAGTATTCCCCTGCACCGGGCCAGAACAACTCAGCACAATATTACAAGGTAAGACCCATATTCCAAATCAGTTTGGTTCAGCTTCAATGGTTGCATTGATTGCTGTGCTGTTGTCACAAGGGCAACGTTTGCAATGGAAAATCCAGAATTAGTTGCGCCCAGCACTCATCATTGATATGCCTCCATTGATTTCTCTGTGAGCTAGCGTCACTGCGTCGGTGTTGGCTGTATGCAGGGGGCTGGCTAACAGAGTGTTTTATCTGGCGTTTTCCAGTCTGAGCCCTTCAGTGGGCAGGGTGTGGTGCCCCCTGGAGGCCCTGCCAGTTACAATGCCTTCACCCAGGCTGCTGTCAACGGGCCGGGGGTAAGTCCCTCAGTCTTTACTTAGTGCCTAGCGCTCTCATATGCCTTCCTATTGGTTAAGGGGTGGACTCTAAACAGTAGTACATGACGTTCATTATTCTTTCATGTTAATATTTAGACCTTATCTGATCGGATTCTCTTCATCATACCCTCCAGTATGCTTAACTTGAGTGTGACTGTGGCTTGTGATAGGAGCTGAAGCCCTGACTGTCTGTCCCCTCCCTCAGGCCGGGAATCGGGGGATGATGCCGGGCTACCCCAGCTCTCCTCTAAGAGGTAACCCCACGCCGCCGATGACGCCAGGCACCTCCATGCCCCCCTACCTCTCCCCTGGCCATGGACAGGACACCAAACCCCCCTACCTACCACCAGACGCCAAGCCCAGCATCAACACTCAGCCGCCCCCTACAGGTGGACGCTGCATTACACCATTGCTTCCTCGACAGAAATAGACAAATAGGCCGTTTGATTTGCCAAGACGTTGCACTTTGTCATCACAGTAATGAATAATCCAGTGTGCAACGCTCATGGCATTCCTTCTCCGCTTCGTTTGTGTGCTCCGTCAATAACAACACGCTCCCTCCTCTGTCCCCCACCGTTCCAGGTAATCCCAGCGACGACCTCCGTCTGACCTTCCCGGTGCGCGACGGCGTGGTGCTGGAGCCCTTCAGACTCGAGCACAACCTGGCTGTCAGCAACCACGCCTTCCAGCTGCGCGACTCCGTCTACAAAACCCTCATGTTGAGGTCAGAGTCCTTAGTTGTGCAGCGCTGTGCTCACCCAAGCTCTTTCTTGTTGTTTGTCAGCCTGGTGAATATCAAGCTAATCAAGCTGGACGCTCTGTATTTGTCTCCCCCTGCAGGCCAGACTTGGAGCTGCAGTTTAAGTGTTACCACCATGAAGACCGACAGATGAACACTAACTGGCCTGCATCAGTGCAGGTGAGCCATCTCCACCATAGCCATTCTGATGGTGCTTTTAGTCGGCAGATGTGAGACTCATCCTGCGACGCCTTTTCTCTCTCTCTCTCTCTCTCTCTCTTTCTTTCTCTCTCTCTCTCTCTTTCTCTCTCTCTCTCTCTCTCTCTCTCTCTCTCTTTCTCTCTCTCTCTCTCTCTCTCTCTTTCTCTCTCTCTCTCAGGTGAGTGTGAACGCCACTCCTCTATGCATCGAGAGAGGCGATAACAAGACCTCCCACAAGCCCCTGTACCTGAAACCAGTGTGTCAGTCCGGACGCAACACTATCCAAATCACTGTGACCGCCTGCTGCTGTGTAAGTATGCCGCACTCTGTGTGAGTTTGTGTGTGTGTGGATGGCACCATCCTGATAATTGTGACCACCACCTGTTGTGTGTGTGTGTGTGTGTGTGTGTGTGTGTGTGTGTGTGTGTGTGTGTGTGTGTGTTTTATTACCATCTTTGTGAGGACCAAAAATCGCGTTTTACCGTTGAAGGGAAGACATTTTCGACTGGTGAGGACCAAATGACTGGTCCGAACGTGTGTGTGTGTGTGTGTGTGTGTGTGTGACCGCCTGCTGCTGTGTAATTACGCCACACTGTTTGTGTGTGTGTGTGAAGGATGGACTGCTGCGTTTTCCCCCTCATCTATCAGGTGCTAAGTAACTCTGCTCTGTCCAGTCCCATCTGTTTGTGCTGCAGCTGGTCCACCGGCCGTCTGTTAGGTCAGTCCTCCAGGGCCTGGTCAAGAAAAGACTGCTTCCTGCAGAGCACTGCATCACCAAAAGTGAGTGACTGCCATGTCATGTATACATTATAAACCCCATATCATTTTGTATTGCTTTATTTCTGTCATTTTTCAAGTGCAAGCATCCCACTAGGCTTAACCGGTGGGCAAATTCCTATGAGGGACCATGCACAATACCTTATGAGAGAATTTTAACTGTGTATATGGACACACTTTACTAGTATGTGTGAAAGCTTTGCAATAGATTTAATCTGAGCTTTTCAGTTGTGTATGTAAAAACATTTCACTTGCAAGTGTGGTCTTCAGTATAGTTTGTGAATCAGTGAGAGGAAAAGTACATGTATATATGCATGGTCATTCTGAATTATTTCCCTAACGGCCCCTGCTATGTTCCTGTTTGAAGACAGTAAATCTCTCAGTAGTAGTTTGTTTACTGACTCTTAAAAAGTGCAAATTCAGAAATACCTAAAAAATGCAACGGAAATCAGTCGTCATTGTGCACAGCTACAGTACACCGGTACAGTCAAAGTTTAAACATGGTGTTATGTTTGACCGTGGGTTTCCTCTTCTTTTAGTAAAGAGGAACTTCAGCAGCGGGACCATCCCAGGGACCCCAGGCCTGAACGGAGAGGACGGCGTGGAACAGACGGCCATCAAAGTGTCCCTTAAATGTCCCATCACCTTCAGACGCATCCAGCTGCCCGCCAGGGGACATGACTGCAGGCACATACAGGTGAGTGGAACACACACGGGCATTGTTGGCGATGTTAAGATATCCCTACTTCAGCTCCAAGGCTGAATCTGGTTCCGTGTTGTTATCTCGTCGTGCAGTGTTTTGACTTGGAGTCCTACCTGCAGCTGAACTGCGAGAGGGGCACCTGGAGATGCCCTGTGTGCAAGTAGGCCCGTTTATTCCACCCACCATGTTTTTGAATGTCTGGCATCTGGAGTTGGTTGTTGACCTTTCTGTTTGCCTTGTGGATCACAGTAAGACGGCTCTACTAGAGGGGTTGGAGGTCGACCAGTACATGCTGGGGATTCTCATCTACATCCAGAAGTAAGGAGCTGGCAGTCATTTTGATTCCGTCAGTGACAATGTATTTCCGCGACGTGGTGATTAATTGCACATTGACTTTCTCCTCCTCCCCTTCCTCCCCTCTTCCCATGTTCTTCTCTTTGTCCTCTTCCATCGTTGTCCACTCGGTCTTTCTCTCCCGCCTCAGTTCGGAATATGAGGAGATCACAATAGACCCAGTGTGTGGCTGGAGGCCGGTGCCCATCAAACCGGACATCCACATCAAGGAGGAGTCCGACGGGCCCGTACTGAAGCGCTGCCGCACCGTCAGTCCCAGTCACATGGTCTTGCCCAACGTCATGGAGATGATAGCGGCGCTGGGCCCCGCCTCCTCCCCATACCAGAACCTAACGGCCGGAGGCAGGAGCACGCCGCACTACCACAGCCCAGGTCAGAGAAGGCAGAGCGAGTCCAACCAAGCGGCTTGCTGCTGTCTAAAGCAGACCGTGCCAGTGGCCGTGCTAGTTTTAGAGGAGCTTTTCGTTTCATTTCATTCACGGCCCTGTGTCATCTCATTTCCCGTCGATGAGTCGCTTTGTCATGGTGATTCCCCGTGTCACTGGTTTTGTCTGATGTGTTGTCTTCCTGCCCACCCCCTAGTTGGTCAGGCCTTCTGCAGCCAGCCGGGGTTTCCTGACTTCCCCAACACCCCCGGGACGCCTACGCAGGGAGACTTCCCCCCCGGACCACCACAGCCATCGACACCTGTCTCCACCTACCAGCCAGACCAGGTTAAAGAAGCATCTCTTAGCTTTCACACGCAGAAGATTTAGCTGACAAATTCATAAGTCCTAATCACGCAAACAGACACTGCATTGAATTTGATCTGTAAGTGTAGGTTAAGCTTAAGACGTTGATGGTGTCTTTAAAGGGATCTCGCTGGGCTAAGGAAAATACTTACTTTGGTATGTTCTTCTTTGAAGTATTCAGGCATAGAAAACTCTGAGGGCTGTTTTACAACTAGTTATCTGTAGGTTGAGGTATTGACCAGTTCCCTGCTTATGCTTGTTTCAAGCTTTACTTCTCACTGAACCGTTCAAAACACTGCAGCCTCTAAGCAGTAAGATGTTTAGATCAGGCTGCAATACTGGCCAAGGTAGAGTACCAGCCAATTATATATACACTGCATTCACAATAGCCTTTATAAGGAACCTGAATTCAGCTGTACACACACACACACACACACACACACACACACACACACTTGCTAACCATAAACAGCTGCTTAGAGTGGCAGATTTTCCACTCACCCCTCTGTTGGTTGAATAATTGGGGCACATAGGAGCCTGTTGGCCTCGGTCTTTGAGGTGGATGGGAGGTATTTCTAAATTGGAATGATGTTCTTATTTCTATGTTCTCTCTCCTGTATCACCTTTACTCTCAGATGCGGAGCCGAATGGACAACACACTGAATACCCTTCAAAATTCTGGTGTTCACAGTAGCCAAGGTCTAGGTGGGGCAGGCAGCCCTTCGCAGCAACGGAACTCAAATACCCAGAATTCCCGTCTGCCAGCGGAGGGCTCATTTGGCTTTGGGGGACCCGGAGGAGAAGGGCCAGATAGTGCACTTGATGTAAGTCACCATTTTATTTCTACAGTTTTACTGGAGGATAATCATAGATTGACATAGAAATTATAGAAAAAAATTAAACTGTAGGGAATAGCCTAATTTATTTATTTGTTTTTTTGCAGCCTGACTCTGACATTACTTTTAAGATGAATAAGCCATAAAACAATTAATTGCTTTTTTTTGTTTAAAAACGGTTGGTAATAAAACATATTTTTCAGATTTTTAAAATGTGTGTATATATATATCTTTTTTTTAATCTTTTTTTTTGAAAATACAAATGATTGCATTCGTTGACAGACATCCTAATACAACAATTAGATGATCCAGCCCTGTGTGTTTGATTTTTGTGCTGTCGTTTAAGGGGTTGAATAGGGTTTAAAGAAACAGGTGCAGATCTGAACCTAGCACAAAAAACTGACCAGACATGGCCTAAAGAAGCTGCTTTAAAAAGTGATGTTTATTTAGCTTGGTTGACTTAAACTAACTGAAGTTACCAAAAGTCACCAGATTAAAACCGTGTATTAAATGGGTGGTTTTATACTAACCCCCACCCTCCCTCTCTTCCCGGGTGAAGGGGAGGAACATCCACAGATTCTACTAAGACAACCGTAAGGACCCCTCAACTACAGCAGCTGTCATTACAACCCAGTTAGTTACTCTAGGCATGTGGACATGTAGGCATGTGGAATCTCCAAAGTAACTTTTGGGAAACACTACTTTTGTTTGACTTCTCAAACAAGTTGCCCTCCAGCAAACAGTCGTTCTCCTTCCTCTTTCACTTAGCCTCTACCAGTTTCTTTTTCCTATTTCTCTTCTAACATTTTGACCTTCTTAAATGTTGAAATTGAGTCATAGGAGCATACATGTCATGGTGTAATGATGTGACAAGCACTCTTTGAGGTTTGACAGTAACTAACCATATCTTGTCTCTTCTCAGCTCCTTCCAGAGCTCACTAACCCAGATGAGCTCTTGTCCTACCTTGGCCCGCCTGACCTCCCCACCAACAGCAACGACGACCTGCTGTCTCTGTTCGAGAACAACTAACGGTGCCGTTCCTTTGTTCACACTTCAGCCATCTTTTAGTGTCCACCTGTCGTCGGACAATATGGGTCTGTAACATCTGTCAATCCAAAATCTTGATGGGATGTCATTTTCAAAAGACGCTTGTCTTATTTCGTGGTGATTTTTCTATTCAAGCTCCCACTGAAGTCCCACTGAGTCTACAGAGGCCTCCTGTTCATGCTGGAACACTTGTTTGGGTTATTAAAAAAAAAAAGGCCTTCGTTCGTCATGTCAATTGAATGGATCTTAATTTTTTAAGATGGGTTATTCAGCAAAAACATGTTTTATGTAAGCTGCTATGTATTTTTGACTTTAACTAAATTTAAAAAAAGATATCCTGTGATCGTGCCAAGCCCATGACAGAGAAATTATTATTTACAAGGATGGTAATATGAGGCATGGTGTAGAATGTACACTCAATCAAACTATCTGTATCTTGTTGCTAACCTCTCACTACAGGTTAATAGTCACACATTGGATCCTAGGTTTGAATCTTGTTGCCATACAACACACCTCCATCCCGTGGGAATCCTTGCTTTGCTACAGCAATTGAGACAGGAATTTGTGTTCCAGCCCTGTTGTCCTGTTGAATTTTTCTATGACATTAAGAAAGATGTGTATCCATTCAACTAGCTCAGTATCTGGGCTTAGGTGGATACTTGACTTGCCAACTGTTAAGCTCTGCGACAAACATTGAAATGGAAAGTTGATAACACCCTAAATCCTCTATCCCCTTGTATCCATAACAAAGTAAATGCCTCTACCCAGCCATCTGAAAGATATGTATGTAAGGTTTGTATTGTCTAATCTGTGCACATGAAGTCTATGTAAAGTAGATGACGTTTTCATCTGAGATCCCGTGTGTCATTTCCATTTTTAATCAAGGTAATATATTCCTGTTCTATATAATAATTAATGGAGCTGTACACATCCATTTTAGAAAATTATACGAAATGTTTGAGGACATTTGTCTTTGTCAGATGTTTACTATTTTTTATGAAAGAGAAAAAAAACAATGGTGGGTGAATGTTTTGAGCAGTACAGTTAGAAATGATACTCACAGGTATTGTGTACTGTATGTTTAAACCCCCTCATGAAGATGTACCCTGTGTGGTCCATCTTTGTGTCTATATAAGGCAATCATTCTGTTTTAAATGTAACGTAGGCAATACAATTACAGCATGTGAAACCCACAGGCTCTTTAACAGATCAATCTGGGAACCAATTTTAGTTTTTCAACAAAAAAAAAAATAGGTTGGTCTTTTGATAAGTAAAAAGAAAACACACAAAAAAAACAATTGTGATTCATTTGCCTTCATTATTTTATTACCTCTAAACAAGTTTCGGCCTCAAAATGTTTGTGTCCACAGCTCCTTCCAGGGTTCAACTGGAAACGTATTGCATATCCTAGTTTGGCACTTTTTGCTTTATCCATGTAATGAAGACATTTAACCCTGGTTGTGTGCCAAACACTTTAAGACTGTTCACCTACCAAGGACTTCATGTAAATATTGTAAATGCACAGAATTGGCAAAGGGGAAAAACTTTGGCTGCATCACACACATTCCACTGCCTCATCAATATGAAGTGATCCTTGGTGTAATCAGTATGATGAAATGGTTGTTTTCCGCATTCCAATACAGTTCCAGTGGCATTACATAGAGGGGTTGGATTGGAGGACTATATCTTTGCTTTGACTGAAGTGCATTGGGAAATGTCGTTTTTATTAGACTGAATCTTCTGGCTGAGTAACTTTTAACTGTCTTTTAACTAACACTTCAGAGATTCTATGGTTCAGAGGTGTTGGCATGTGAAGTAAAGATTAGAGGGGCATCTGTCCTGAAGAGAATAGTTGTTTAGATCGACCTCAACGGGAACGTGCTGCTTTCTAGACGAGCTCATCTAAAAGTGTCCCGAGGCTGTGGCGTTGCTCCGGACGTCCAGCAATAGGCTTGTTACACATGGGGCACACACAGCGCACCTCCAACCATTTCACTAGGCATCTGCCAACACAGACATGCACATCAGTACACAGATGTTAACTTACACCTCTACCGCTTATTATGCACTTATGATGCATGCAGGTGTAATGCAGGTCCGATCACCTCATAGATTGACAACTTGAAAGTGCCTTCGGGGTCGGTTAGGAAGTGTGCGTCTACTTACCGCCGATGAAAAGCATGTTGGCATGGCAACACGCCTAGTTCTTCCTTTGGTCTGAAATCTTCTAAACACACGGCACATGTCTGCTGATACAGATGGGAAAGAGAAGCAGCAACAATGGCAGGGGTCATAAGATGAGGCATCATACCATGCTGGTGAATAAGCGAGGCTTAATCAATATAAAAAATATGGAAAATCATAAAAGTATACCTTACCCCAATTAGATTCAATTTATTGGAATCCTCTTTGAACATAACCTATGAAACCAACAATTTACTTTATGCAATCACTAAAACATGATTTACAATGATATTTCTACACATCCCTTATGGATTTGGCTGATTGTCTAGTTTTTAATAAAGCATTGTAAAGAAGACACAGCATGCAAGAAATAGTAACTTATATTACGTTTACTTGACATGTAATACACAACTTAGTGTTTAATAATTATTGGGTCCGTTTTATTAAGCCTACCACTTTGTATCCAAATCTTTCTTGTTGGGCTTGAAAACGTAATTTACTGTAAAGAAGCAAAAAGGTAAAAATCAGGTCAAAAGGGCACATTGGTCCTCAAAAAACTGAAAGAATATTTTGTAACTGGCACACAAATAATTTGGAGAGATTGGTACCATTAGTCATTTGGAAATTGGATAAAACAAAGTCCTGGGAATTTTATTTACAGAAGGAAACAAAGACAAGCAATGGGAAATTAATTGTAAAATGTTTTTTTTTAAGTGCACATCTATCTATCTACATAAACTATGCCAAGCAGACTTTGTTTGCCCTTCTGATCCGTTGATCAGAACAGACAGTCAAGTTTGCTAAGAAGTTTTAAAAGAATCCTGACATCTCCATTGCATGTATTGATGCCATACATCAGTAGACCAAGAGACACTGGAACTTGTGAGTCAGACCTGTCACTGGTGTTTGAGGCCAATAAGGGACAAACCGCGCCGAATGTTCAGGGGCTTACCAGCTCGAGTGGCATCCTAACGAAGACAGCTCCAGTTGGTTAGAGTTGCAGCTGAAAAGCACCACCTCAGGGTGTAAACGTAACGGTAATGAACGCAATTTCCCCTAAAAACCTTGTCTGTTCTGTCTTCTATCTGTATTGTTAATCACAAATGCCATGTTGACCTAAGTTTCTTGCCATTTTTTAAACATGGATTTGGTCCCACCCAAAATGTAATGCCAGGATCCTTAAAGGAAACTCATTGAATGCATTCTTCAAGGCAAGTAACAGAAACCAAATGTTTATGAAAAAGTATTTCCCACAATTGGTTGTCACAACTGAAACCAAATGTTTCCTGTAGTTTACTGATTTGTTCTTTACAGTGTGGGGATTCACCCTTGCTCACTGTGCAGATTGATTCAAAAGATTTGCACTGAGTGAAGGTGTCAGCAGTTTGTGGACACATTATGCCTAAAGGACTTAAGTCATTGTCCATGCCTAACAGGCTGGGAAATGGCTGCAGGGCCATTTCTAAGGATCTGAGGCTCCAATGAAAACATAATCAGAGCTGTATTCAACAAATTGGGAAAGTTCAAGACGGTGCTTCATTTCAAGGATTGGGGATCCGACCAAAATTACTAAACATGCAATTGTTATAGAAGTAACAATGAAATGTAAATAAATGCACCCTCAGAATGGGAGCACGTAAGAATGGAATTCTGCCAGAATAGCATGGGGGACAAAAACATAAATGTTTGTCAAAAGAGTCCCTGGATACCCTCAAGAGCTTTACAATATTATATATGTATTGCATTAGGACAAGCAGGACTTGCTAGCATCAAAAACGGACAAGTCCATTGACTTTATAGCTTGAAATGAAGACTGGTCAGACAGTATTTAAATGATTTAAAAGCACTAGAAAGTCTACATCAAAGACATTGAAAAACACATGGACATTTTTTGAATGATGTTTAAGTCCAGCCCTAAATCAAATAAGGATGTTGTAGGAGGATAGACTGCAGTTATTTTGGCCTGTGAAAGGCATAACCTCCTGTTGAATCTAAACGGGTGAATTCTTTATCACACAAGGGAGTTCAGTGTTGTACAATATTCACTAAAGAATAAATCAGTTCAAATGAGGTATGTGAATGTAAGGGTTCGTGTGCCTGGGTCTGTGTATGCATGTTAGTGGCTTAATCAGGATCGAAGAAAACAATGTTTACTCCAAGTTGTTGGGCTGCTGCCCGCAGCCTAAAATAGCGCCAGGGACAAACAAGATCGAGACGATAGGAACCTGCAGCGATTGTTTAAGTTGGGAAGTACTTTGGGAGAGAGGAAATAGAAAGACTCTTAACAACAATCAACACTGAAACAGTAACGCACATGCTTTCTGTTCACCTGATGAAGTAGCAACAGTAGATGAGGCTGAAGGCAAAAACAAATATCCCTGTTCCGAATATGACCATGAGGATACTGAGAGGTGGATGCTGGTGTGCTCCAGAAGACATGTCAAATGAACAAACCTCTTCTCTAAGGAAAACATACAAAAAACGGCAATAAATCTTTATGATAAAATCTCATGTTTCATCTGCTGAGCACTAAATCTAAATGTACACCCGCCCAGGAATCACAGAATTGAGTCACCTGATGCTCGCATGCAAACACACACACACTTTATTGGGATGTGTCTAGTTCCCAACACCGTTGAAAAGATTTTTAGTTAAACTTATACCCATATTTTAATGAATTATGCATGGGTATAAAGCGAATTAGCCGATGCGCAGAATTAGACCAATTAGAACCATCAATGAAAGTTAAAGAGAGTAGACGTGTTTAACTGCACAAATGACTGCATATTGGGCAAATGTAAGCTACTTCATGCATGTCCTCTTATAAAACGTTGTCATTTTTTTAAACGTACCTATTTTGAAGGGAGCGACATCATTCTACTCAAGAGCAACTAAAATAATCGTTTCAGAGACTCCGCCCTGCGCCTATAACATCTGTATTCTGTTGTAGCCTACACATTATCCGTTCCCATTCCTGTACGACTTTGATTCTACTTTTGTAAACGAACTCGGTTTGGTGGCTCAATGGCAGTTGCGCAAGTGTTCATCTTCAGAGCAGCAAACGTCACAAAGCCTCCTAGTCTACTATTCAGAGTAGCACCTATAAACACGCCCTAAAATACGCAACTGCAGTGAAGTCAGGGTGTGAGGAAGTCTGATTGGCTGTACGATCAGTTGATCAGAAAACTCTCTGGTATTGTTGACTAGTATTGAATCTTACATGTTAAATAAATGAACAGACAGACCTTTAGGGTAAGGTGTTGTAAAATGTTACTGTGTTCAGTGCAGCCATCTCTTCATTATCACACATAACACTGCATCATTTTAATGATCAGAGACCGTTTTTTCTAGGTCCTAAAAAGCTCGGCAGTCTGCATCCTCCAAATGGTATACAATATAACACAATTCATCCAATTTACTGGAGTAAAAGGTTGTCAACAAACAGTTATCCTGTGATAAGAATTGGGTTCTCAGGAATCAAGTCAACCAACGCATGATTTGTTTGCTCTCCTAGTTTCTCTAAATAGTTTCCCTAGATATTTAAACAGTCATGGCAGAAAAAGCGCTATGCACGTCTGGACACCAAAGAGATGGCTATGGCTCAAACGAGTACAGAGAAAAAAGATTGAGAGAAAGATAAATGCATAACTTTTTCTAAATGGCAATTATTTTTCTGTGTGGTAAAATTTTTGGCTTTTCTTGCTTGAAACACACTTTGATGTCCTCTCTTACAGCATATAAACTGAATGATTATTAGTTGTGATCCATAGAATCATATTGTGATAATTAAATTATGATTGAATTTGAATTTAAACACCCATCTCAAAACTAAAAATATTTATTATGCTTTCTAAATATGATCACGTGCCCAACAATACAATTGATAATTACCAAGTGTATCATAATTATTCCAGATTTTTTCAGCCCTTTGGCTAGAAAAGAATGTGATACATGTTTTTTTATACACAGGCTTTCCACAACAGAAAGATCCTTGAAAGATTTCAAGGATTTGTTACCTATGAGGTTTTTCCCATTTTATAACATCGGCTGTTATCATATCCGCTGGCTCCATGTTACCAAATTGCATTTCAAAGTGATTGTTGGATTTTGAGAGAGATCCGTAGACTAACCACACAGAGCGGGAAGGTCTGAGGGAAGAATATATGTTTTAGTTCCAAACAGTACAGAATTGTCCAAACAAGGGTTTTGAATGCAAAACATCAATTGCAAAACGTCAATTACAAAACATTAAGAAAGAAGGCAATATTAAAAAATAAATCTTCAAACTAATCATACGTATATGTAAGACCTTAAAATAACCTCCTGTTTCATCTTCATTTAAACTCACAGACACTGATACAAAAATGAAAAATTACAAATCATTCAAGTATTTGTAGGAATAGGGATTGTATAAAGTGTAAGGTAACACAGGAAAAACAGGCATCTACAAAAAACTCACTGATGAATATCACACAAGAGGAACCGATTAAATATTATACAACAAAACATTCCATTCACAGAGACCTTGACTGGACCATATCCCCTACAAGAGAGTACTGTCTTAGCCCATTTCTGGACAAGTAACAAATAGTTTATTACATGCAGATATTAGAGGTATTCAAATCAATATCAAAGAAAAGGACATTGTCAAAGATGGTTTAAATAAACATTGCCTCAGTGGTTTAGACTACAGACAAATTGCCTAAAAAGCGATACCTTGGTGCAATAATGGGATTCAAAAGATTCAACAAAATACAGCACAACAGTACAGTACAGTGCACTGTGCATCTACTAATATACAGGCAGTTGGTAGCTTTAACACACTACTGAAAGACAATGGCACATGGCATGGAGGTTTAAACCCATGTAGATCCAATCTACACAGGACCTGTGCTGGTATAACATTCAAATGATATTAGGTTCTAGTGATGGTTTGATATGAGTAGTCAAAGTGACAGAGTGGTGAAAGTATAGAGAGCTAACAGTCAGCAGGTAGAGTGATACACCAGTCTAGGAATGTTTAGAAGAGGCTTTATCATTGGACATTTGTGCTGGTGCTCTAAATCTTTGTGTTGCTTGTCAGCTTAGTCCTTTAATGCAGTCCAGACTGTTGGATTACTTAGTTCTCATAAAAGTTACAAAAAAGTCTGTTTTACTTACAAAATGTGCAATGGTACCTTTGGTTGAAATTATACATTTGAATTGAACATCCAAAAGTTTCAGAATACTCGACTGTAAGCCTGTCAAATGTGCACATGGCAGACAGATAGTCAGGAAATGGTAATGCTACTTGTACATATCTGTGGTGATTTGCATCTGGCTTGCCAGGTGTGTGCGGACACACCGGGGTACCAATGGACATTCACTGAGATGCAGCCATGCTGAAGTAGTCGGTAAGGCCCTTTTCACCTGTTAGGAAATACCGTTAAGCCTGTGGTGCCTCAGATAATCGATAGCCATGGGTCAGCTATTGTGGACCATAGAATCTGTGTATGGTCAGGAGATAATTAATAAATTCCAAACCTAACAGGTATACAGGGAAAGGTCAGGGAAAGGTCCAACAAACAGCCCCCTGGAAATGACAAGAGGCATAAAACGCAATGTACGTTGTCAACCATCGTTTTCAATTGCGAACATCTATTCCCAGAATCCCAAGTTTGTTTAGCATCAATGAAGTAGTGCCCTAAGAACAATGGTATTTTGCCTATCAAATACAGCGATTAAACCTTCCAGGTTGCTTCTGATGATTTGTGCTAAGCCCAAAGCACCATCTCAAGCACCTGATCTCACTAAGTAGTCTCAACTACGTTATATCATTACTGTTGGCACAAAAAACACTTGTTTTGTGCCACGTAACATGACCAATTGAGTGAGCTTTGGAATGTTTGCTGTGCTCTATGGCGAAGCCTTGCGACTATCTCTGAGGATGCCATCCAGGCCGCTGAGCTGGCGAAGGAAGCCCCGGTTAGGAATAACTCCCCGATGATCCTTTACTGTCTTGATGGCCTCCACCAGGGTCAGATTCTGACGGATCATCAGGTAGGCCAAGACGAGTGTGGCGGAACGACTCACTCCCACCGCACAGTGGACTAGCACCTTACCTGCAGACAAGGAGGGCCGTTGAAAGAGGCAGGGACAGGACTTGCTTTTGATTTTGACTGAGAAAAACACAAGGACATTTGGAGCCCCCATATCCACTCACACAAGCAGGGTCACACACAAATAAACACGCTCACAAATAATACCTCTGCTGCTTAGGGCCTTGTGGATGAACTCAGCTGCAGGATAGAAGTTGACACTCATGTCAAAGGTGGGAGAGTCATGAGCCTCAATGCCTTGATAGGTGATGTCCATGCCAGCATAATATTCCGCTCCACCTCGCCATTTACTTTGGGCACAGTTCAGGATGTGGGTGATGCCAAGTTTAGCTAGCTCCTTTCGGTCTGATGCTATTTCTCTGGAGAGGAAAGAAATCAGGCAAGCATGAATTCCTTGGTGAATAGGTCATCATGAATAGTTCCTTGGAAAAATAAGCAATGTATAATGTGCAATGAGTATATGTATGCTGTGCTGTTTCAAAAATAACTCCATGTTAATGCTGGGAAAACATCATTTAATTGAACAACAGACTTACAAGATACTAGACATGCAAGTTATACATATTATTTCCTGTTATGCAGTCTCAGTCTGTTATAGATTTCCACTTTGAAACTCCAATGTTACTGATTTGGAGGTTTGGAGGTAAAGACTGGAAGACTAAATATTTGGACTTACATAATCTATTTGACAACAGATATTGTATACATTGTGTTATAGATATTGTAAGATACAGGCTAACATTGAGCCTAAGTGAGTAAACTGCCCCCTAGGTAGTTGCCTTTATTAGCTTCTACTGAGGAAGTATAGAAGTTAAGACTAATGATATATTTACTCAATCAAGTGAGCAAATGGCAAGGTTAAGGCTAACTCACTGGTCTCCAATGTAGAGGTTCGGCCAGACTTCATCAGCATGGTTACATGCAGTTTTCCCGGTGTATAGAAGCCGTTCCAGCTCTGATACCGTCAACATGGACGAGCCACGATCCGAATCTTTACGATTGGGAGACCGGGAGTTGCTCCGGGACCGGGAAAACCGAGACATGAACGCCATCTGGTCACGGTCTGGAGAAATTATGAAAATGAATTAATACACAACATTAAAATATCTTGAACAACATTAATAGATAATGTTATCTAAGAAATCTAAATATGTTAGCAGTGAAAAGTCTGCCTTGATAAAACAAGGCTGAAAGTACATGAAATAATTAGTCTATGTCACTTTGGGAATTATCTGAATTGTATCGGTTAGAGCTGTTTAATTTCCTCTATAGGCTATTGATTGATGCAAGCGAACCTAATCTTGTCCATGTTATGTTCCAGAACACCCCATCAATTAATCAGAAATAATGTGCACACATAAAAAATGAGAACAAAGGTAAATTAACAACATACAGGAAATAATCTGCTTACCGTCCCTATTGTACTGCCAGTGAGATGTGCGTCTTTCCTCCCCTCTCCTCCTACGGAGCGCCCGTAACTGCGGCCATGTTCCCACTGTGAGATGTTCAGTGGCATAGATAGGACGTAATAAAGCAAACTACAGCACAGGCATCACCACTGTGCATATCGACCTCCTCTTCATAATCAAAATGCATGCCCAATAGCAACAAGTCTTCAATAAACCTGTTGTTGAAGGGGGTAATTTGAGCTACTTGTAGCCAAACACCGGGGCAAAGCGGGGCTACCTCATCAATGTGACAAAAAAAGAAAAGTATAGAAAAAAACGTTCACTGAAAAAGACAATTCTAAGGCTGCATAAAGTAGTGTAGGGCAAATACCTTGCACTGATGAGTAAATCACCCTCTTGCGTTGGTTCAAAGTACTGCATCACTATAGAAATAATAGTGGATTAATAATGCGTCACAAAAGTACATGCAGCATTTCATAATTAAAACTGAAGGTACGTATAGATTTATATAAAAAAATATAAAATAGATAAGCTCAAGTTACTTGTCATTTAGAAAAAGACAGGTCTTCTAGTGACAAAATAAAATTATCCGCTTGCCCAATCGGAACGCAGAAACTGGCCACATGGTAGGGTTGTAGGTACTTATGGAGGAAGTAGGTCTGTAAAGTATGATCCGATGCTGTTAAGGAGACGTCCTGCCAAAATTGTAAAAATCCATGACTGGCACAGTTTAAATTACTAACAGGTGCATGCGAGTAGAGGCAATCAAAATGAATTACATGCCTGGAACAGCAAGCTTAATCGAAGACATCGATAGTAAGTTTCCGCATCAAAAGGGACCATCTTCTTACACAGTCAACACTCGGTACATGCCTAGTTGTTATATGACAGTTTGGGACCCTGTTTCTTATTCATCGTTAGACATTATATTCTAATTATAAACCAATATATTATCTGAACAACTGCAAATCGCCTGTTCAGCTGTACATCTGAATGATACATAGTGTGAAGGTGAATGTATGAAATGCCAACCACCAAAAAACTCAAGTTTCTCTGCCTTTATCATTTTGTCAGAAAAGCATCTAGTCTTACTTCGTGATGGAAGAACTCTAATTGGGTTTCTTAGAAGCATTGACCAATTTGGTATGTTGGTGACTGTATGTTGTTATGCATAGAATTGCTGCTTGCCCTAGGCTATAAATGATTGTTTGCTGTCTGTGCTCTCATTCCCATTCCTCTTTTTAGCTAACCTAGTGCTACACCAGACTGTGGAGCGGATTCACATTGGCAAGAAGTATGGAGACATCCCCAGGGGAATCTTCATTGTGAGGGGCGAAAATGTTGTGCTATTAGGAGAAATAGTAAGAGCATATAACCATGTGGACTGTGAAACCTGCAGACATGCATGACTTGGGGACCGGATACACTTATTGTTCTTAGCTGTATCTTTTGTACACAGGACCTGGAAAAGGAGACGGACACCACATTGCAGCAGGTGTGTATAGAGGACATCCTAGAAGAGCAAAGGCTGCAGCAGCAGGCCAAGCAGGAGGCAGAGAAGACCAAACACGTCGCTTTGAAGGAGAGAGGCCTGGCCATGCCCCGGTCAGACATCATGGATGAATATTAGAAACTCACACTAAGCTACACAAAGAGTTGGCGCCTGGCTTAGAAAAGGCCAAAGCTCTTCTGGGTATCGTATGTGGGTTCTCATTAATTAAAATGTTGTACCATCCACAGCACTTATCTGTTAACCAATGATGGTAAAGGAGATAACATGGAGGCTTTTTGTCCAAGCTTGAAAAACAGCTGGTGACCAACACATAATTAGTTTGTTTTATTTCTTTTAAAAATCTTGTAACTACTTTTAAAAATATATAGCCTGAGACAAAATAATGAGTGATAAATGGGCAGGCATGTATTGAGATGGTTTTTCAAATTCCCATGTAAGAATTGCTTTTTTTGTTTACATTCATAGTATTCAATTATGTAAAGAGAAAATAATACAATGACATGTACAATATTTTTGGTTATTACCTGTTGTAAAGAGTACTTTGTCATTCATGTACATAAATAAGCATGTATCAAATTAAATGTTCATCACTTACATGGCCTATGTTGTATTAAACAATTTAATTTATTTAAATGTTTATCTCTTATTTATTTATTTTATGTATTTATTTATTTTAGCCTTTAAGGAAAGTACTCAACGAGAGATGGCGCTACGGGACATATGTTCACCGACCTTGCTTTTCCCTTTTCGCTCTCTTGACTTGTTATATATTCTGTAGTAGATGTAGGTGGTATATTTTTAGTCGTTTATAATTGTTCAATGCATTGACTACGCAGTCCACATTATTGTCACAACATTGAAACAACCTATTGCAGTCTTCTAGTTACTGTACTCTAAACGATTCTACCTTTAAGGGCGTGTTCAATGAAGCTGTCACTTGTCAAACCTATTCAAGTCGCTTCCATGCACGAGTGTGGTCCATTCAGAAGTTGCTAGTGCTACTGTAAAGGCAAAGATCTTGCGAACTTAACCGTACATGATTTGAGGCTAAAAAAATCACTGATTTAGAAAGATGCCTCTTTTTGTTATATGGAATTTAATTTAACTGATAATTACGTTTACCTGAACACGAAGAAACCTCGTTTTTAATTCAGGAGTATTGTTTTACTCGTTTTTGACTTTGGAGTATCTAAAGAAATAATATCTCTGCTATTAGGGTTAAACGCTTCGCAATTTTATTTACATATTTGGACCAAGGTCTGCATCCCTCCAAACCACTATGGAGATTGAGAGCATGGTGGCGAATAGTGCTCTTATAAGGGCCAGGGAAGGTGAGTTATCCTTTAACTGTTGAATAAATTAATAGTTGTGTTAAAGTTTACCAAGTATTTCCTCTCCCTGCCAATTTACTGGAAGAGAGAAATCGCATAATATGCGTGATGAACCACATTTTCTTAATTTGTATTTATTGGTACTCCATGATGCGACATACATAAAACGTATCGTTAGATGACAGACTTGTCTCGGTGTAAATGCCTTTAAAAGGTAGTTGTGTTACACGCTCTGTTGAACCATGATGAAAAGGAAACTCCTTTCCTTTTCACAAACTGTCAACTAATTTCTTACAAAGGCTGGTGGAGAAGGTAAATCTGGATATCAGACTATTTTTTATACATAATGCTGAACTATGTTTAGGTCTGCACCTGGCGTAATGTTCGTGTAGGTAAGTAGCAGAGCTATGTGGCCCCACAGGCTTTGCTCCTACTCTCTGAGCTATTAATAGATTGCACTAGTGTGACTAGAAACCAGATGAACAGGCATTGAGAAACAACGTCACACATCAACAAACGGTCACGATGAACTCCACAGAGTTCACAGTCTTCTCATGCCATGTTGATTATGTCACAATGGGCAAAATCTTTGGAAAACTTCTGAGCTGCCAAACATTGTGTGTACAGTTAGGGAGGGTCCACATCAACATGGCTAAACAAATGGTATACCTACCTACCTCTTTATTCTGACACAAAAACGCCAGACTGACGATTTATTCTCTCTGGTGTCTAGGTGGCAAAGGGAGAAGTTGGAGATGGAAGGACATGCTGCGCTTCCCTCACATCAGCCGGTGTATAAATCTGCTCATGAGCATCGGTCAGTGTTTGTTTTTGTATTTGTGTATGTGTGTGTGTGTGTGTGTGTGTGTAAGGACAGTGAATACATGATTTGTTATGCTTCCTCAGATCGAGACTACACCAGTCTGTGTGTGAAGCAGCCGATTGGCCAAGAGCTGTTTTATCTTTTCTGTAGAAGTAGACCTGATCTGCAGAACTGCATCTCTCTGCTGGAGGCCCTGGTACGATCCACAACAATGTACCCACTGGCACTAAAATGAGTGCTTTAAGATGACAATATGTGATGCTGTTTGTTGATTGTTGCAAGTGTGTGGCTGTGGAAGATGTCTTGAAATATTCTGCTAGTCCACATACTTCTGTCACTGCCATCTGTTATTGTCTCTTCCTCTTTGGCCTAATCCCTCAGGGACATTGAGTAATCAGGGCAGGAAGTAGAAAGTAAAAGGACTTTTTTGAAAGATCAGATTAAGAGTCATCAATATTATATATATATATTATTATTATTATATTAGATAAAAAAAGACATATATATATATTTTTTTATCTTCATTTCGTTTCCAATCTATGTTCAGCAATGTCTAAATTGTTGTGTGTTCTCTGCAATATGACTTATATAGGACAACTTTGAGAGGAAGTCTGATGAGGAAAGGAAAGATTCGGGCACAAGCATAATTCAGACATTCCTGTCCGACCAGGTAGAGTCAATTTTTTTTACTGAACCCCTGGCTGGTTATTTGGGGCAGGAACCAGAAACATTTTCTCTGTCCTAGGACAATTTGAAATATGATTCTGCAACATGCATTTCCCAAGCCAGTGGTTGAGTCAGTCTTCTGCACATAGCGTTTACTGTACTGTTTATTGAATCACTCCGTGCTAGTAAACATTTCTCAGGTGTTGCCCGCCCACTGTGAAAAAGTGAATGAGAAAGTTTGCGTGTTTTGTTAGTCCCCCCAGTATTTGCAGGTGGTGCAAAGCCATGAACAGAGCTGCAGAGAGAGGCTGAGCGGTGATCCTTGTGGGAACATATTTTGCGACTGCCGAGAGTAAGTTGCTTTATGTGTGCTTGTGTGTGTGGTTTTGCACATGTTTACGTGTTCATTCCAACTCACTGTCTTTATGTTCCAGGGCTTTACATATGTATCTAAAGGGATGGCCCTTCCTTGAGTACCAGAGAAGTGTTTACTTTGATCGCTTTCTGCAGTGGAAGATGGTAGAGAGGTAGGTGTGTGTGTGTAAATAGTTAAATTAGCTGGTATATGTTTATATATCTTATGGGTTGGGAAGGTTTGTTTTTAGAGACATTAACACAATATGTCACTCTATCTGTCTATTTTTAGGCAGCCTATTACCAAGAACATATTCAGACAGTACAGGCTACTGGGCAAGGGAGGGTTTGGAGAGGTAAGACAGCTTTTCAGAACCAAAGGAAAGACAAGCTGTGCCTGTGTCATGTGAATCCCTGGTGCATTCTCCATTCACACCTTTATCCTTCTCTCTTCTCCATCGTTCCCCAGGTGTGGGCCTGTCAGGAGCGCGCGTCAGGCCAGATGTATGCATGTAAAAAGCTGGAGAAGACACATGTAAAAAATCGTGGAGGAGAAGCCATGGCCCTGAACGAGAAACTGATCTTAGAGAAGATTGACAGTAGATTTGTGGTAGGAATTCCTTAAACTAGATCTACCTATTTAGTTTGTTACCTGTTTCTCCCCCTTCTACTGTAGGTGATGTGAGGCTACCCCTATTTTTTTTTATGTTGGCAGAGAAATGGTCTGTATGTGCACACCTGGTACACTTAAGCCATTGTGCTCTTTCATACCACGGACCAGTTTGATAAAGACACACCTGATACCCCAACACACCTTCTCAGGTTTGGTTTCTGTCCCCGTGTATAGGTGAGCCTGGCCTATGCCTACGAGACCAAGCACGATCTGTGTCTGGTGTTGACCCTACTGAACGGTGGAGACCTGAGGTTCCATATCTACAAGATGGGCCATCGAGGCCTGGATCAAGACAGAGTGCGCTTCTACGCTGCAGAGGTCTGTTGCGGTCTAAATCATCTCCACCAGAACTCCATAGTTTACAGGTGAGTTTGGGGTTTCAAATCACTGGTATTGATTCAAGTAATGAATACATCAATGAATGCACTGAATAGGTGATTTTACACTTATTATCTTGTTTTTATTGTTTCAGGGATCTAAAACCTGAGAACATTCTTTTGGATGACAATGGTAGGCCTATTCTCTAAAGAAATTTGAATCAGTAGTGTATGATCAGTCAGACCTTTGAGAGTATTTTTAGACGATGAAATCGATCTGTAAAACCGAATGTGCAGGACATGGCAGTTTGATAAGTGAGAAAGACATTGAGGAAGTTATTTCTTCATGACCTAGATACCCTATTTTTAGAACTCATCACCTGTTGTTGTTATGCCTCCAAGCATGTTTGGAAATCTGTAGACAATGCCATACATACCTGATGATACTTGGTAGTAGCTGCAGCACTCAGCAGCTCACACACTATCACTGTTCAAGATCGGAAATACCATTGTTCTATATTTAGCTCAGATCAGATCTTATTTTAGGACAAATTCCTTCCCTGCAATACAACTATTGCAACATGGCATATGAGAAGGAGGAAGGAGTGGCACTGTGATGACATAGAATTTCAGTGGAAATACTCGCCCACATGACATTGGTTAGTTATTTGTTTGATCCGTGTTTCCTTCAAGGTCACATCCGAATTTCCGACCTGGGTCTGGCCGTAGAACTGTCCGAAGGAGCTCTGGTGAAGAGTCGGGTGGGCACCGTGGGGTACATGGGTAGGTGCCTCAAACTATACCACACAATAGCCATAGGGTTTCTACTGCACTTTTCATCAAACAGCGACCAAGATGTATAGTGAATTATTTGGTTTGGAAACACTCCACAGCTCCAGAGGTGGTCAGACATCAGTACTATGGCTTCAGTCCTGATTGGTGGGGACTTGGCTGCCTGATCTATGAGATGACTGCAGGGCGGCCTCCCTTCCGAGAACATGGCCAAAGGCTGCATGAAGCTGAGTTGGAGAGACTGATTCTAGAGGAGGAAGTGGAGTACACCAAGATGTTTAGCTTTGACCTGAAAGACCTGTGTCGCTCGGTGAGGCCATTTCCATTTGAACTTCAAATGTTTTTGTTGTCCATAAATGAATGACATACAAACATTGGAAGCAGGGTGGCTGTACTCATCTGAACTATCACCAATCGAATACTTTTCCCTTGTATAATGTTGAATTGATTAAAGGGTTAGTTGACTATCTTTCTTTGTCTCCCCCCCTCCCTTACCCACAGCTGTTGGCCAAAGACCCCAAGCAGAGACTAGGGTGTCAAGCATCAGGAGTGAAGGGGGTCCAGTCTCATCCTTACTTCAACAAAATCAACTTCAGGATGCTAGAGGCGGGACTAGTGGAACCACCATTTAAGCCTGATGTATGCATGTGAACCCTTTAGCCAAGTTCCTGAATTACCCACAGTTGGTATTGAGATTATGAATTTGGATGCAGGATAGTACAAAAAAAATCTGTTGGAAGGTTACTAACCTGTTTGTTTTGATTAGCCCAGACAGGTATACTGTAATGATGTCCAAGACATCGACGAGTTTACCACTGTGAAGGGAGTTACTCTCGACCAAACAGATGCAGAGTTCTACAGCAAGTTTTGTACTGGCGCTGTTCCGATATCCTGGCAAAACGAGGTAAGAACCCTTTTTCTACCGACTCAATCCAACTTAGTGCAGAAAGACATTCAGCTCAGATGCAACATAACATGCATTCTCACAGTTGTCAATTTACCAAGAGGATACTCAGTCCATGCTATTAGCAGGAGGAAACGTGCTATACTTATTCCAATCCTTAAGAGTTGATCAGTACAGATACAATTATCACGTGTATCTCTCTCTTATGTTCTGTAATGTCCTACGGTAGAATCTCTCTCATGTTCTGTAATGTCCTAAGGTAGAATCTCTCTCATGTTTTGTGATGTCCTACAGTAGAATCTCTCTCTTATGTTCTGTAATGTCCTAAGGTAGAATCTCTCTTATGTTTTGTAATGTCCTACAGTAGAATCTCTCTCTTATGTTCTGTAATGTCCTACGGTAGAATCTCTCTCTTATGTTTTGTAATGTCCTACGGTAGAATCTCTCTCTTATGTTCTGTAATGTCCTAAGGTAGAATCTCTGTCTTATGTTCTGTAATGTCCTAAGGTAGAATCTCTCTCATGTTCTGTAATGTCCTAAGGTAGAATCTCTCTTATGTTCTGTAATGTCCTAAGGTAGAATCTCTCTCTTATGTTCTGTAATGTCCTAAGGTAGAATCTCTCTCTTATGTTCTGTAATGTCCTAAGGTAGAATCTCTCTATTATGTTCTGTAATGTCCTAAGGTAGAATCTCTCTCTTATGTTTTGTAATGTCCTAAGGTAGAATCTCTCTCTCATGTTCTGTAATGTCCTAAGGTAGAATCTCTCTCATGTTTTGTAATGTCCTAAGGTAGAATCTCTCTCTTATGTTTTGTAATGTCCTACAGTAGAATCTCTATGTTCTGTAATGTCCTACGGTAGAATATCTCTCTTATGTTCTGTAATGTCCTAAGGTAGAATCTCTCATGTTCTGTAATGTCCTAAGGTAGAATCTTATGCTCACTCTTGCTCCCCTTTCCTGTCCGGCAGATGATTGAGATGGGCTGTTTTAAAGAGCTGAACGTGTTTGGTCCTGGGGACACTCGCACCCCAGACCTAAACTGGACCTTGGCCCCGTCCCTACAGAACAGCAGACGAAGCCTACTTGACCGCATCTTCCGCAGACTTGTAAGAGTTTATTGTAAATTCTGAGATTTTGTGTGTATTATGCTATGCTTATAAAAAGGAGCCATTGCAGCCTTATTGTACTTGGGTTGCAGCAGTATTTTGGCACACCAGTTAGAGCCACCTCGCCAAGCCAAGTCAGGAATGAGCAATGTTTAGAAAAGTGTGCATTACTTTACCATCTGATTATGCAGCAACAGTAACAAAAATATTGATCTTTGGTCTATTTTGTTTTGTATCAAATGTTTACAGTGGCACAAACAGGAAAGGGTTAGGATTCAGTTGTTCATTTTAAACTTTTCTTGAAATATATTTGTAGAGATATGACTAGTTTGTAATTGGTTGTATTCAGTGAAATGCCTAATGTTTATGGTTGCAGCCTCTGGGAGAGTTTGATGGTAATAGACGGAGGTTGGCCTGCAATGAAATCTCCATAGACGCTGCAGGACTGACTAGTTCTACCCACTAGAGGTAGATGCAGTGTAC
>CM030172.1:26336281-26350598 GCA_017639675.1 Aplochiton taeniatus | reverse complement strand
TCCTCGTCAATAAGTTAAATCATATTCAAAACACTGGTCTTGTGGCCAGAGTTCTATCAGGGAAAGATAAAACATATTCAGTATTTTAGTCAAATTTGTACATTCAGTGCCAAAATTCTTAATGGCGAGTTTGGTTTGGTTTTGTGGCATGGAATGTATTATCCTTAAAGCTCCATTTCCTTCCTTGAATGGAAACAGATGAGGGGATTGTGTCTCTATTCCACAGACTCTCCTGTCTTCATCTCCCATCCCCACTTCTACAACGCTGATCCTGTGCTGCTGGACTACGTGCAGGGCCTTAGGCCCACAGAGGATCAGCATGGCCTCTTCATAGACATCCACCCTGTGAGTGCACACACACACACACACACACACACACACACACACACACACACATCGACGTCATGGTCAATTCTGATGGTTTCATGATCTTGTTTGATCATAAAATGCCTTATCTTAATTGGGTTATTTATGTATGTAAGATAACGTTAGAATACCCTTGATAGGAAAGCTTGATATGTCAGGGATGTGCATGCAGGTCAACAAAATAACGGAAACACTTAGTCATTTTAGGCAAACAGTATGACTATATAATAGGAAGCACACACTATATCAAGGACCTTCTGTCATCATAAGGATTAGGGCCCACTTTTTTTCCTTCGAACAGCTGCACACTTTTGGAAGGCTGTTATGCAAGTTATAATTTCAATAGTTGTTATATTTGTAATGTTTTAACAATGTTTCTCGCAATAAAACCGATCTAACCGATTTTAAATCTTAATTTGTTCATAATCCCAATGTACCAACCAGAATGTTTTTATATGCAAAGTGCTGGTCTCACGTTAAAGTTCATAAAGAAAACACACTTTCTTTGTAAAACAAAATGTGTACAGTAGGTGTTTTTGGTCATGTCCTTCCCACATAATTACCCCAAGTATATCTACGTACATTCATACTGTACATACTTTCGTTCTCACTCCCTACCTCCCTTTGGCTGGTGCAACAATCTCTAGGGTTTTTCTTTTGCCTTAGGTCAGTGAACAGTAAAGTATGTTGGGTTGTCTCACCATGAAGCAATTAGCCATTGTGCTAAAGACATTTTCCAGATGCATCCGTCATTGCGAAAAGGCTATATATCATAATTTGAACGTTTTTAAATGGCAAAGCTTTATTTAAATACTAACATAGCTGTTTTAAAAAGAAAGTGGTTGGTGATCTTGATAAGGGCCTTCTTGCAATCCACAAGTATATAACTGTGATAGTCAACGTCAGCAATCTGGACCCGTACGGACAAATTACCCTGATAAGAAATACAGGCCACATCTGCACACACTCACTCACTGACACATCTCAAAAACATATTTTTTTATAAAGATCTAGTCATTGATCATCATTTTGGAAAGAGATAGTCATTAAAGATTATAAAAAAAATAAAAAAAATCTGGGTTTAATTATTACTGCGCTCATTCAGCTTTGTATGTGTTTTTGCAGCTTCTAAATCAACTTACAGTTGATCAAATATAACATTTATTTGCCTTCTATAAAGGGCTACCCAGAATTGATTGGGTAATAAGACAATTTATGAAGGCTGCTCTACAATTCAGTAGGTTTGGAGGACTTGGAACGGACATATAATATGTTATTGAAGTATTTTTGAAGATAACAATGGGGTGTTGATTTTCTACTCTGCTTGGCTTATCTAATGCCTAAGAATTGGCTATGACCAAAGGTCCAGCCATATCAAACTGCGGTGTCACCTACAGTGTGATAAGCTAATTGGAGACAGATGATGAAACAGTAGTGCTCGCAGTATATTCTGGTGTATGATGACCACCTGTAGTAAATGAGCGGTTTTGGGGTTGAATTGTTACGTAAGTCCCCTGAGTGAACGCAACTATTTATTGTCGACAACGGTTAAGTGTCCTTTTTAAAATCTAGCTGATTACATGACATAAATTCCTACAAAAACTTTCTTTCAATCAATCTATCAATGGGTAGATGGATAAACAATATTTTTCTAATACAAATCACATCATATTTGTGTAATGTTAAGATACATTTTGGCATAATAGTATTTGGTTTCTAACTTTAAAGAGTAACCAAACACAACAATGTAAAGCCTTAATGATCTGCTCTCGTGATAACCTGTTGTCTGAGGACTAACAGCAGCCAGCTAGATTACATGATGATTTTTCATTGATTGACGGTGGTGAGCTGTATACTATATTACCATCTACCAGGCGGTGTACTGATGCACTGATAAATCAAATTGCTCTGACTGCTCTTTATTCCCAATGATAGTGCCTTGAGGATAGTGCCATGATTAGATTAACTCATGTTTATGGTCGCCACCCATCATAATCATGTCTATGAGATAAGTCACAGTGACTTGTCCTGAAGTTAGACCCACCACCCGGTGCGAGTAGTAATACACCTTCCGAGGCTCTGGAGCCTGTTTGTATCGCTAGGCAGGTTCAGAACCACAGCTCCTCTAACCAGAAGATCCTTTCAGAACCAGAACATTAAATACCAGAGGGTTTCTACAGAACCGGGCCCACAGCTTTAAGGGAATGGGTGGAATTCCCCTGTTTGTGATGTGGACATTTTTCCTGACCCATCACTGGGTCTGGTTCAGATGAATGAATCCATTGTTTTCTATGGAGCTGTCTCTTGAAAGGCTAGACTTTGTTCTAATTAGTTTTGTACCCTGACCACATGTTAGTGTTAGTATTAGTAATATTTAGAAGGGGAGAGAGAGAGAGAGAGAGAGAGAGAGAGAGAGAGGAGAGAGAGAGAGAGAGAGAGAGAGGAGAGAGAGAGAGAGAGAGAGAGAGAGAGAGAGAGAAGAGAGAAGAGAGAGAGAGAGAGAGAGAGAGAGAGAGAGAGAGAGAGAGAGAGAGAGAGAGAGAGAGAGAGAGAGAGAGAGAGAGAGAGAGGGGGTTGTATTTTGGGTCAGGTCTTTGTTGTTTGTTGTTGTTTTAGATAACTTAAACAGGATCTAATATGGTACTGCTTACGGCTACAGTCCTGTTGAACTGCTTAGTCAATTCAAATACTTAATTAAATCAATATTATATTAAATATAGATCAACATCAAATAGATACATTTTTCCCCTGAAGGAAACTGGTGTCCCTTTGAATGTGTCCATCCGGCTGCAGCTCAACTTGTATATGAAGACGGTGCCAGGGATCACGTAAGACAATTGTCTTTGCAGATCATTGTTAATTTACAGATATTGTTTTTAATACCAGTGGGTTTTTCTTCAACTTTTTTGTGTGCATATTTTATGATTATGCAGAAATGTGGGAAGAATTGCTTTGTAAAAATGATCTTGAAGTGTGCACCCTTGACATAATGTGTATTTGACCCAAGTCTGAATGTTTGTATGTTACCAGGGAAACGGGGAAGATCTCTGAGGTTGTGATGCCTATGATCTGGTTTGAGGAGGTATGTTTCTAACGACTCTCTTTGTCCCCTTAGTCTACTGGAGACCCCTTGACCTGGTGCTCCCAGCGAGATAGATCGCTGCCTAACACTTAACCCCTGACCCATCGCTATCTCAGTTCGTCAGCATGTAATACAGATGTAATACTGATGAATTTATTGGCTGCAATCTCACTATTACCGTACCACAGTCCTAGTGTAACCCCCCCCCCCCCCTTGTCTCCTCGTTTCAGAGTGGGTACATCGACGGCCCTATCCTGACCACCTTCCACACCAACTTGGTAGTGTTGCCCATGGTCATGGAGTACATGCAGTATGGCTTCATCGGCCTGGGCTTGGCCACCGTGTTGGGAGCGGTGCTGCTAGCACTTCAACAAAAGGTAAGACCCGCCACACAGCATGCAGCATCATGCTAGCTATCCAAACTAGTTGGTCAATGACTAACCTTACGGCACTGTGCATTGAGTACACGCTTATGTTAACATGCATGTTCAAATATTTGAATGGCGATGAAGTATGTTCAGAAGCGTCCAAACATGGAGAGAGAGAGAGAGCATGTGTATTTATTTTTTTATTTTTTTTCTCGTCTTTCGCTAAAAGTATTTTGTCAAGGAACAAGCAGAGAGCTTGATGTCAGTTATCATACTGGAGTGATATGGCACCAGATTATCACAGAATGCCATGTATCTCTACTGTGTCTATAGTAATGTCCTCCGGTGAAAATGACTGTTTGTCAATGCGCCTCAAAAATAAGACGTGGCCCTATCAGTAGTTTATCAGGGTAAGGTCATTGAGTGTGTGCTCCTCTATCACTAAGCTCACAGAACAGTTGTGTCACTTAGGTTCATGCTCACTGTGTCTTGGTGCTGTCTATTGGAGAGGACGGGGTCCTCTCTGTAAAGAAATGCGAACGGATATTTCTTTGCACCATTTGTCAGACAATGGAATTTGATTAAAACTGGGATTCATTTCTCTCATCCTTGCCTTTACAAATGTTATGGGAAAGTGTGTAGGTGCTGACCGTAGTACAACCAAACATTTTTTATTGTGCCCTTTCACTTCCACTTAGCTTTCACTTTTATGATGCCTCTCTGTACTCCAAAACAAAATGTTCTTAATCCTATTGATAGCATATCATAACGGATAGTTTAAGTTAAAGTTAATTATTTCTAGTTGTGAACTTGTGACTGAGACTTACCAGATCAAGCAATATACAGTATTCACTTAAACACATTCACATAAATTCTACATTTAAAGAATGACTTTGTCACTTGGAAACGGTGTGTATGTGTGATGGCGTGATTGTGTCAGCAAAAAGTATTCTTTTACCAGTTATGACACGCTTGTAGGCTACCAAGTGGGCCTGCACTGTGCCATTTTCCCCACTCAGACCAGTTTCACAGCTGATCGGAAATCTGTTCTGTTGCAGAAGTCTAACTCAGCAGCATCGCCGACTGTGATAGAAAACGTTGGGGTTTGTCACTCACTAAAGTTTACTCCAAATCTATTCCAGTCATCACTGTCGAAAGAGATCAGAACTGATCCTGCAAATCTGTAGGAAGTGATTACTGAACCTGTGTTGCAATCCGTAATCTTTGATGTACTGTCTATGATCAATCAACCAATTAGTGAATGAATGAATCAATCAATCAATCAATCGATAACACAAATAATGTCCTAGAAACCTTATCAATCAATCATGTCATCATATCAAGATTCTCATTTTATTCTAAACAGAAAAAATAATTCTAAACATTTCTTGTTATTAAGATTATCAAACCCAGGTAATATTTGTCAATGATTTTGAGTCGGCATGATTGAGCAAAATAGTTTTTGAGTAAAATAAACAACAAAGGCAACAAGCACAAGTCGTCACAGAAGAATCACCAGCTTTTGACTAACTATATTATTTGCGGTGTAAGATTAGTTCAAATATTTTAGTTAAGGGTTTAGGGACTTAGGCGTTTAGGGACTTAGACGTTTACAGTAGTAGGTCATCCTTTCGGTACTCGATAGATGAAGAGGAAAATCCCCCCCCCCCCCCCAAAATGACTGTCAATTTGGCTTTAAACCCTGGATAGAGGGCAGCGTCTCATGTGAGTTTAGTGTTTGATATTCTATCCACGACGCCATGCTATTGGTCCGTATGACTCGTGCATGGCTTGGCTTATTGCATGCACCCTGGATTATTTGCATGCCCACCCCTATATGGTTATGACGGGAACACACCCAATGAGGCTCAAAGTCCCCCGTGATTTCTTGTGTCTCTCCCGTTTGGCTGATGAGTAAAAGTTGTATGGTTATGTTTTAGGCATCCGATAAAGACTTGATTAATGGCTCAGATGCTCACGAAACACAGAAGGACAAATTTATAATGAACGACGCAGGTGGGTTTCTGGCCAGCATTCACTCTCCTGAACGTACGCACTCTGGACATGCATACTCACAACCTCATCATTCATTAGCACGTCATTTATCGACTGTCAGCTATTCACTTATTATCCTGGTGGGTTAGAATGGTTCAAGTTAAGGGGGTGTATTCCATAACTGTTAGCATAAAACACATTCAATTGCACTTTGCAAGTGGACCCTTTTATTGCATGTAACATTGTATCTGTAGGCATTCGTGTCAACAGTGAACCACTCTATGTGGTAACCACTTCTTTACCAAACCCTCTCACCTTTGTCGGGTCACCACCTAATTAATATAATCCACAAAACACTACTCTATCACAAGGTTTAAAGGTGTACATGGTTTTCTTTCACCTGCTGTGAGAGGTGATGTACACGTTGACTTCTGCTCTGCGTTGTATTTATGTTTATGGGTGCATGCAAGTGTTTATTTTGTTTTGTATGTAGAAATTCGAAGTTCATTGCATATAAATGCTTGTGATTTTTTTTTCAAAAGAAACGTGATTTAATTGTGTAATGGTAAATAATACTTTTTTTTTTTACATTCCTTTTAGCTTCAGACAATTGACTGTACCAGTAAACAAATATATTCTCGACTGAATACAATTTTTATCTGGCCTCTGATTTTAGCATTGGCATTTTCTAACCTTTTGTTTGTGCTTTGGATATCTCATCATCTTCACACATGGATAGGCAAGGCTAGTCTGTGCCAAAGCCATCCACCAAAAGTACTGAGCATAATGAAGTCGTTTTTTTTGTTATACATCATGCCCATGTCAGAAAGTGACACCTTGTTGGGGATTCACACTTCTTTTGTCTTTGATTGAATAACAGAACAGCTTAAAAATGTAAATAGTAAAGTAATGTCTCTGTAGAGACTATGAGGCATTGAAACATTCTTGTTTAATCTAACATCATTTTTTTTTCTCTCTCTCTCTCTCTCTCTCTCTCTCTCTCTCTCTCTCTCTCTCACGCCAGGTAAAAGTACAAAGATGTAAGGGGACTGTCATGCCAGATTCCAACGAGAGCACGTCACCCGATGAAAAGACCCCTTTACTACAGAATGATGTAGATTGATTTACATGCACACACTCACTCTGGCTGTGAAATAGAGCCTCTCCCAAACGGGGCCATGAACTGCAACGCACACGCACACACACATACTGACGAAATGAACTGTTTGGACTCACCCTAGAGACTTTGCAGCAAAATCTACAGAATGAGACACTACCCTACATTGTATAAGACTCTTGTCAGACGATTAATCTGATTTGGAGACGTGGGACTGTTGAGCTGTCCTAAGGCTGCAATGGCCTGTTGCCAATACATCTCGATGTTATCCCAGATGAAACAGATGTGGGAGGGTGAGAAAGTCACTCTGCCTATACAATAATGAGCCGGTTTCTGGCCCAAAAGTTATACCAGGGTAAACTATTCATGGTGGCGCAGTGACCACATACGATCTACAATGTACTGTTTTACTACTCTATATGGCACCATAGTAGTTTCCTAAAGAATCTGCTGATCCTTCTAAATGTTGAATATGACCTACCTGTTTTAATATTAACTGTATTAACCTAACGGCAACACATTGAGAGGGGAAATGTAAGGGGCTCCATTTAGTAGTTTTTTTACTCACTATTGCCAAGGGGGAAATGAATACAAGGAAGGATATTTTCTCTGAGCATATGTGCCAACAATAGGAAGTACACATGTGCTGAGTGTGCGGTACGGCTAAGCAGCCTGTCATGCAGACACGGAATAAACAGGAGAACACGGATAAAATAGAAGTTGACTGCTTCAATACTGAGGCGCTGGTATGCTTTCTGTTATCTCAATGCCAAGATCCCCCGCCAAGGACTTAATAGAGTTTATGAAAAATGGTTAGAAGTTTGTTTTGAATTAAGATCTTTCAATAAAACTTGACAATATTAATGAACACTGTATGATTAAGTACTACAGTATGTGTTCAGGTTCTGTGTACTTGTCAATAGGTTGACTGTGAAAATACCTTGTCTCATATCACTGACTCTTTCGATAATTACACGAACATAAAAAGTTGCTTGTAAATATTGTCTACTTTTGATTGTTCCCACTCTACATGTAAATGTGACAATGACCTCTAGTGGAAGAATGTGTTTCACATTCTGTGTCCCTCAACCCTAAAGAGGCTGGGCAAACATTCAAATTGAATTGAGTAGACCAACCAGTCAAAAATTATGTTGGACTGCTACTTAAGGTAGATTGTACTATTGTTATTTGACTAAAGCACATATTATTTATTCATATCATACCATGTAAAAGTCAATTTGATTAGAGCATTTTACAAGTGGGGACAGCCATCTCCCAAAAGGAAGTAGCATCATGCAAACACGGCTTCGTAGAGTTAGAGGAGCTTCTCCATAACTTTCCTCATCTTGGCTGTGACCTCCAGCAGGAAAATCTCAAAACCGCCAGTCTCATCTCCTGGACCACTCTCCCCTTGCCAGTATTCCTCTCCTCCTTTCTTGCCAATTCCACTCTACTGGGAAGTTGTGTAATCACTGGGACAGTAATTCATTTAAAAACCTGTCTGATACTATCTGGGAGGAGAACTAGATTGACTGTGAAAGTACTGGGTTTTTGTTTCTAATTAGACAAGGTAAAGCAGCAGTAGGAAGAGAGAATGACTGTTAGATATATGTGGAAAACATGAAGATTACATAACATGACAAACATTTTCTGCTGTTACATATTGTAGTGATCATGAAAACATCAGATTTGTAATAGGCATGGTGGTACCACAGCAGGGAGAAAAAAAAATTGAGAAAAACTCATGAACCGATGATGTCACGACTGTTTAGTTCACACTAACCATTTCAAGCTCCATGACTGGGTAGGCCTAGGTCGTTGTTGATTTCCGAGTCTGGACTGCCTCCAGGGCTGGCACCATACAATGGATATTTTCCTGGTTCAATCTGAACAGGCATCAGCTTTCAATCCTCTCTCTTCCTCTTCAAACAAGTTTTACAACATACTACTTTGCAGGTATCAGTGTGAACATTGGTTTAGATGTGTATATGTGAGCACTCACACATTTGTATTTTTGTGCATATGTCTTTGTGTGCCCATGTGTAGTGAGTGTGTTAGTGTGGGCATTCAATCTAATATAGGAACTGTTGCCCCGAACATTTTCAATGGCGTAGCACAAAACACGTAGAATAATGCTGAGTGCGATGTGTGTGACTTTGGCCACTAGATGGGGCCAGAACAGAAGTTTAAAATGTGTCCTTTTTCAGGAACATGCTGGATTTCGAGTGACTGGATGAGCTAGTTTACCATAATTGAGATTATTGTGTTGATGCTAATGTTGATGTGTTTGACATAGAGACAAACATTAACACAGACACACAATATCTGACACATCCCATTTCACTGTATTTCTTTTATCCCCTTGTTTTAAGAGCCTTATGTGTGTGTGTGTGTGTGTGTGTGTGTGTGTGTGTGTGTGTGTGTGTGTCTGTGTGTGTGTGTGTGTGTGTGTGTGTGTGTGTGTGTGTGTGTGTGTGTGTGTTTGTGTTTGATGAAATGTTTGTAAGCAAGTATATGTGTTAAGCTGCTGACTAAAATACTTGTGTTAAAGTGTGTATCTGTGTGTATTGACCATCTGCAGTCTTCTGAATGTGTGTGCGTGTGTGCAGGTGCAGGTCTTGATGACTGGTTCTGTATATGTACCGTATACATTTGAAATTTAAATGAACAATTTAGAATTTTTAGGAAAAATGGTGCACTTTTATTCAGTATTTAACATTCATGTTAAAGAATGAAAGAATTCAGTTATCTTTTTTTCAGAGAAATTTCAAATGGAAAATATTCAGTTATCTTTTTTAAAACTACTGATTAAAAGAATTCAGATTGAAATGAAAGCCTCTGGGTTACTTTAGGAAAATAAATACTTGAAGAACGTGGATGTAATCGAGCTCACTTCCTGCAAGTCAAAGACTGTATTATGTATTCAAGTTAGAAACAAATGTTGCATGAAAATTCCTACCTTTGCAGTTTCCTACTGTCTGTGTTTAGGAGTATTGAAGGAACTGCTGCATGCAACCTGCCCAGCAGGCTGTGTCTGTAGGCAAATTGAATGTGTCCGCTCACACGGTCCCAAACAGAACAACAGGAAACTGTAAACTTAGGAGTATCACATACAGCGCTACACGTCTGCCCTTCATAGGCTCTCAGACATGTGCTTTTCCCGATTAAGAGTGGCATCTTATCTTTCTGGAAATGGAGAGTTATTACATACTGGAAATTGGGATGAGTTGATGGGAGAATTACCGTCCATATTATGAACTGTTATCTCAGGAAATGGTCGTAGGCAGAAACACAGACGTGGCCAATTACAGTCATCCCTATCTTCCTGTCTCTCTCCACCACGGGTCTGTTCCACTTTGGTCTCATGTCTATCACATTTAACCTTCAATTGTTTCCTTCAACAAATCTTCCTCTCCCCCTTGGCCTCTTTGAGCATGACTATATTTGAGTTAGGAAACCTCATTTTAAAATGCCATACAACATTACATCATGTTTATTGAATTTTCAAATGGTTTTTATTTAAAATATGTTGGCATTACATAATAATTAACACAGTGCAACATATTACGACACAACTTCAAATAACAAATACACACAATAAAAATTCAAGTAATAGTTCAAAACTGATCAAATGGAAGTAAATAGCATTTGGTAAAGAAAAAATGTCTGTTCACATAAACAAAGGGATTATGTTAACATCTAATCTCTTATATCCTTATGAATGTATTCACCACACATAAATAACCCTTAATACCAAAATAGACCAAGTCATAGCATTGACATCTCTGATGATCTGCTGTAAGACGTACGGATGATCATATAGATTACATTCTCTAATGGCACAAAACCAAGAGAGAGAGATAAACAATCTTGTGTTTACACTATGGTTGTAAGCAACATTTGGATCCATCAGCTCCAAACAAAGTGGGAGGTAACCCTCCAATACGGGGATGCTCAACGTTAGTTCTACACACCACTAATGATAAGAACTCTTCTAAAAAGTCTTCACACCCTTTGCTAATGCCCCACCAAATCCAGTCCTGCGTGCACCTCATGAGCAAGATAAATATTGTATTAAAAACAAACCAACAGCAGCGCGGACATTTTTTCTCTTCTTTACTACCTACAGTAGATTCCTCTTTTACTGCATCTCAGTAGCCTCTTTATGGCATGTTATTAATCATCATATTTGAACGGTTCCACTTTTTTAATCACCCAAGACACCTATGGAAGTGGTCCTCGGCTCTTACAATCACATGTCAATGCTGGAGCTGGTGGGCAGCTCCCCCCTGCAGCGCTGCTCCTCTGTGGACTGGAGGATGGTGGACACACTGGTCTCTGTATGGCTGGCTCGATACAAACTCACCTGGCAACAGAGGAAGATGTGTTCGGGGAAAAAAAAGACACACGCACAATATTTCCCCTCCCTTGCACTTACTGTTCATTGTTAGATTAGTAATGATCTGTTGGATAACACTAATTACCCCTTCCATAAGGAAATAACCTAATAACACATCAGCAGTCACATAGCCAGGGCCCCGGCCCACCCACTGGGCATCCATGCCCACCTAATCAGATTGCCTCCTTTTGTGCATACATTTGATATTAATGAGAACCCAAGGTGGGGCAAAGTTGGCTGACCCAATCACATTTCAGGATATGTGGACCATTTACATGTTGACCTGTCTTTTATTGTTCATGGTGCTGCTGCTAAGTCTGTGGCCAACAAGAAAATGTGAAGCCTGAAATTGGATCTTCGTTTGATCTATTGCTCTCTGCCTTTGTCGTTGACAATTGGCTGTCTAGTTATCGAACATTGGAGGATCATAGAAATGAAAATACTTGGTTGCCATAACAATCAAATATTTTTTGGTTTGCTATATGGCCGCGGTGCTAATCACATCTCTTAGCTGTGGTCGCTGTGCCATTTCAATGATGAGTGTTTTTATCTGGCTGTCTGTCAAATCTGTGGATTTCAAAACTGAGGCCGTCGTAGTCAGGGTCATTGTGTGTCATGCAAATTGTCTGTTTTTATTGTACACTTCTTTTTTATTCCCATTTCTTAATTACCCTTAATATAAATTCAACCTCCAGAACTGTGTGGACTAATGCTAGTTGAATATTTAGAACTGCAGAGAATTTGGATGTTAAATGTATTTGCGGATACGGTCTACACAGTCTATGCATGTGTGATTTTCAGAGCTTCTCAGTGTGATTGGTACTGGGCCCACATTTCTCCAGGCCCACCTACAAATTCTTGGCTGTACGCTACTGCCCATCAGTCAGGATAAAGTAACCAAAGCCGTAATCTGTAATCTGTAATCTGTAATCTGGAGCATTCATGAAAGCTCTTGGCTCGCCCTGTTCTTCCAGACTGATTCATATTTGAGGTCAGTTTCACACCCACCCACCTGGGTCTGAAGGCAGCGGGTGGATTTGAGCTCCAGGCCTTCATAAGAGCCAGCGGGGACACAGGGGCACCAACAGAACACCTGCTGGAAGCCCGCCCTAAACCTGCAGAACAGACCCATGGAGAATAAGAGAGTGATGGAATGACAGGCAGACCAATCAAGAAGCTTACAAAATGGAGGACACACAGCGCCCCGGCCAATAGGAAGCCGGCCTGTCATCCAACCTACCTATCGTTGAGGCAGCAGTAGATGATGGGGTTGTACATGGTGGAGCTCATGGCCAGCCACATGATGGCCAGGTAGACCTGCTGGATGTAGCGCTGCTCAAACAGCTCGGGGAAGAACTGGTGCAGCAGGAAATAGACGTGGTAGGGCAGCCAGCACACGGCGAAGGTACACACCACCACCATCATCATCTTCACCACCTGAGGGAGAAGTACACACCACCACCATCATCATCTTCACCACCTGAGGGAGAAGTACACACCACCACCATCATCATCTTCACCACCTGAGGGAGAAGTACACACCACCACCATCATCATCTTCACCACCTGAGGGAGACATGGTTGGATCCCAACAGGACAGTCAGCTAGTTAAGGGCCCTGTTAACAGTCACCCTTTTTTAGGTCACTTTTACCTGGATAGTTATTTTTCTCTTTTGTTCCAACGCCCTTCTATGTGGAAGGCTTTCTTGGTTTGCGTGGCAACCGTTTCCCATCTTAACACTAGATTAAATAAGCTCCTGAAAAGGAAGTTTGAAACTAAAATGGTTCCATATCCTTAAATGAATGCCAAATCCTTACTGTGTATCATCGTACAGTTTGCTATATATCGATTACAGTTTTTTCCGATTGCTAACATGCATTGGTCAAAACTGAAGTCACAGTGTCAAAACTCTTCACACAGTCAGCGAAACAGAAGTCTACATGGCCCAAACTGTCAATCATTTTTCATTGCTTTCACACAAAATGCATTCAATGACCACATCCTCCAAAATCCATGAACTCTTTTCTCATTCATACTCCACCATCTGCAAAACACTATGTAATTGGAGGACATTTTTCAAACGCTAAGACACTGTTTTCAAAACTGTTCAAAACACATTCAAAACAGAATGCAAATTCCGTACATTTCTGCAGTGACCATATTGAAATATATAGAAAATCTTAGCTGAATAATGAAATTCAATAATAATTATTCCAAACACAGTTGATTGCAATTACAACTGAAATCCTACCCAGGTGTCCTGTTTTAGTCTTGTTACCAAACAGATAGAAGGGGACGGCTTCAGAATGATTTTGTTTGGAAAGATGGATAAAGGAAGACAGGTTGGTGGGGAAAGAAGAGTGGCACGGTTGGATTAGACATTCCAGAAGATCGTTTTGCCAGAGAAGACATAAGATGTGATGTTGATGAGAAGTTGTAGCCAAATGCAGGAGTGAGGGAGGACTAGAACCCTCACAGTACTATACAGTATGAGTGATCATACTATGCATGTTGGTGGGTTATTTTTATGATATTATTGCAGCCCCCAAATGAGAGGATTATTATTTTTATTTTTATTTTTTTTACGGTAATTCAACTTTTGATTTTTCCCAAATTTCCGTAATGACTATATACGAAGATATCGATTTTTTTTTGTATATTGAAGCAAAATGCTGCATTTCTGATTCATTCTTGTTACATTTATTTTAGTACAGTCAATTAAGTGAAATGGAGTTATTCTCATTCTATAAATGAAATACTGATTTATGTAGAAAATCATGCAAACTTCAAAGATAAAAGTTAAGTGTGATGCTCTCCGTTGTTAGTGTTTTGTAGGTCAGTGTGTTATGAGCAATCACTATGCTTTCTCAGTGAGAATTGTTGTCAGTGTTATGGTCGCACAAGCTTCTTTTGAAACATGTATGAAGTGTTTTGGTGGCTTGAGTGAGTTTTGGAGGTGAGATGAACTGTTTGGCAAAAATGCGTGTTG
>CM030172.1:26246281-26333781 GCA_017639675.1 Aplochiton taeniatus | reverse complement strand
ACACACACGCACACACACACGCACGCACGCACACACGCACGCGCACGCACGCACACACACACACACACACACACACACACACACATCCATATGCTGAAAGAAGCAGACCATCTATCGTCCTTTATGAACATGCTAATGGAGTGTTTCGTTTTTTTCCCCGCTGGATCAGAGGCTGGCTAATCCTTTTGAAGACTGTGACCATGGGTGAAGATTAGAGAGTGGATTTGAGATGATGGGATGCTGTCTTTTCACCAGCTTACATACTTATGCACACATGAATAAGCTCGCTCTTTCAAACAAGCTCCACAGACACAATGCACGTACGCACACAGACACACATGCTGACCACCACACACACAGACCCTCACCTGTCGATTGCTATGGCAGTCATGGAGTAGATGCTGGAAAAAACTGCAGCGATAGGGAAGAAGTTATGGAAGCGGCAATAGACCAGACCAAAATACCAGTCGTTGTGAACTGCGTAGGCAAAGTTGATCACAGTGTTGAAGGCCGACATAGAGGCCTCAGCAAAAGCCAGGTTTACCTAAAATAAATATAATATATGATTATGGAATCATGTCACAGGATTAAAACAGATCTGACACTCTTAAACATATATCACATTTGCTTTCTAGCACACATAACCGTTTCACAAAGGAGAGCCGACCAGTTCAGTGTGGTGTAGCAGTGTGAACATGACATTAGTTTACTGCGGTAAAATACCATGTCTCAGTAGAACAGAAAGTAAGCGGATTTGTTTTTAGATTTGTTTTTAGAGCATATTGAACTGCCTGTTGACACTCCACATCAGTCACTGCATAACTTGGATAGACAGAATACACATCTAAGACAATTTGCCCAATCGTTTACTGAAAAAACGGGAGCCTTGCTTATATTGCTGGGATTTCAGTAAAGTACATTGTTAAAGTCTGAACTAAACTTATGCGCCTTTTTTATTCTTTCCTTTTCTAAAATGCAAAATTTACCAGGAAGTAGTTGGTGACAGTCCTCATGCGTTTGTGTGCCAGAATTATCCAAATGACCACCACGTTACCGACCACAGACACAGTAACAATGGAGCAATAGGCAACTGCCCACAGCGCGATCTGCCAAGACGGCTGGACAAACTGGTTGTAACTATCCGTGTCGTTAGTAGAGCCAGCAGTCTCGTTAATAGCGGAAAAATCGGTGATATTGGTCAGAAGTGATTCCATCCTGTTAATGCTCCAAAATGTCTTCTGTCAAGTTAAAATATGATACCCATATGGGTATGTGAAGTAAAATCAATTTTAAAAAGAAATATTGACTTTCCGAGTAACTTTTGCTTTTATCGGGTACTTGACTCCTTTATTGATTGAGACGGTGTGGCAAGCTGTGCTTTCAGAGACAGGACACTGCTTCTCTGAAATAAGATATGTGCGCTGCTCTCAGCGCTCAGGAAGCAATGCCAAACATTTACATCATTAACATAGTAGTCTATCATTCACAGAGGCGCGCACACTCACTGCAAGTTAGACCGGCAAACACACTTGTTTGAGCTCAGTCATTTTTCTTTGCATGCATGTTGAGTCTGAGTCTAAGCGCATTTTGTACTTTGTTTAGGTTATGCAAACATGTTCGATTGATTTTTCATGTACATTTATTGCAGGATATTTGTAAAAAAATATGACAAATATTTCACATTGTGTGTGTAACATTTAATATTTAAGAAATATTTTGACAATATTTAACAACGAACAAACTAAATATTTGTCTTACCAAAATTGTACCCATACTAAGAAGAATGGTGCTGAAAATGAAAACTGCCCATTTATTTATTATAGTTGTATTCCAGAAACATATTAAGAGTGAAATATGCAGTAGTGTAAAATATATGAAACTATTGTGCGCTCCGAGCCCTGATCATGTATTCCTTTGGGTGTCCGTAGTGTGGAGAAGGCTTTAGACCGCTAGTCAAATCAGTTCAGCTTCAGGTATACACAACTTAAAGTTCACTAAAACCTGAGGACTGAGTGGAAAAAGATCAGTGGCACAAGTCTTTCTCATTTAGCCAAACAGGGAAAGGGGAATTCAATTTCACACGCCATCTGCTAACCACAGCAACGGTACAAACCACCATGGAGCAAGACGACAGGGACTAGGGCAGCATCTTAGCATAGAGGAAGGAGGAGAAAATGGAACAGGAGAGAGACAGTTCTTTGTCAAGAACTCCAACCTCATATCCCAAGTCACCCCGTCTCCCGTCTCTCCCGTCAGTCATAGAACAAAGAGTGTGTGAAAAGCAGCAAGTAAGGATGAAAACAATGCAGAAAGACTGGCAACTGGTTTTGTGGGGTGTGTATCTCGTGTGTGTCTTGACCCAGAGGACCCATAAAGGGCTGTGTGACATCCTAGGAATGCCAGGGAAGGTTGTCACACAGTGCTATAAATGGTTGTAATCCCCGGGTCTTCAAGAGCCAAATGAGTCCAGCAGACCCAAAGCACTCAGAAGCTACCCGTGAGAGAAGAGCAAATCTATGTTATGCTTACAGCCCTAGTCCTGAGGGCCACCAACTTTGCACCTTTGCAGGTGCAGATGTTTGTAAATGTGTGTGTGTGTGTGTGTGTGTATGTGTGTGTGTGTGTGTGTGTGTGTGTGTGTGTGTGTGCGTGCATATGTGTGTGTGTGTGTGTGTGTGTGTGTGTGTGTGTGTGTGTGTGTGTGTGTGTGGGTGGGTGGGTGGGTGGGTGTATGGGTGTGTGTGTGTGTGTGTGTGTGTGTGTGTGTGTGTGTGTGTGTGTGCCTGCTGTGTTTGTGGTGGTAGGGATTTCACTGCCACACCGAATCAACATTCTCAAACCATCTCCGAGACTCCGCATGCAGCTAACCCTCACATAGGATTTAGCAAAAAGCCACTCAGCTGTGTGAGGTGCCAGGCTTTAGGGCAGCCATGACATTAACATATCTCTGTCCAAATGTAATCTCATAAAGAAGGAGAAGTAGGAGATGGGGAGAGGGAGAGCTGGTTTTAGACACTTGTTGGACCCTGTTGCCTCATTTCAGTAGTTTTTCATTCTTTCAGTCACATTAATAATCTCGTACTGTTAGGCCTGCTCTTTTTTGAGGAATATCTTGCATCTGCTTGAACATGAAACATGAAAATGTCGTTAGCTCCATTTTAGCATTATTTCATGAAAAATTACAGCTCCATGTGAGCTGTGCGTCAGGACTAGCATGACTGTGTGTATCTCTTGTTCTCTGTGCTATATCTCCATTTTGTTTATTTTCATCATTATCACCATCCCAGAGAGTGTGCATTCATGGTCACGGCAGTTTGCAGAGAAATTAGGTAACACAAACTGAGTTTTCATTCTGATACCTTGACAGTGGCATCTTAGGCCCGCAAATACAGACACAGCAATTGTACTGACAACTCTGTACTTAAAAAACTTGTTTTGGTCTGCCATCATGAAACTGTCAAGGTGTATGGAGAAGATCTGAAAGGTATACCTAATCTGCTGGAGAGCACCTTGAGCTGTGGGTATTGTCGCTGAATCAGAGAATCCCAAAGGAACAGTCTAACCATGAAGGGAAAACAAAAGTTGACGGACACACAAGCAATTTAACAACGGAAAAACGGAAATGAATCAATCATCTATGGTATGTGTGAGAGTGTGAGTATGTGACCGAGAGAGAGAGAGAGAGAGAGAGAGAGAGAGAGAGAGAGAGAGAGAGAGAGAAAGTGCCTCAAATCCATATAGGTTGGCTGCTAGAAGGCAGGAATTTAAATGCTATCCATTTCTTCTGAATGTCATGTCTATCTCTCTCCAGGATAAAAGACATGAAAGACTCAACCTTCCCAACCTATCTCCTATGTGTGTGTGTGTGTGTGTGTGTGTGTGTGTGTGTGTGTGTGTGTGTGTGTGTGTGTGTGTGTGTGTGTGTGTGTGTGTGTGTGTGTGTGTGTGTGTGCGGTTGTGCGCGTGCTTGTGTTGGTTGGTGTTTGTGTGTGTAATGTGTGAGGGAGAGAGAGAGAAAGAGAGAGGGTGAAATATGAGATTTAGAGCCAAACCATCTCCCTCATAAGAAGTATGCAATGTAGCAATGTCTTAAGACACACAGGAAAAGCTAATACTAAGCCATGCGGGGAGAGGTAGAAGGGCTTCACCTTACCCCTTACAATGACTACATTTCCCCATAATTAGCAACTAGTTATTTACATTATTTACTCTCTGATAAACTGACCAAAATACTATTTCCACACAACACGTTTTCTCTGTGTAAATACAGCCCATAGTCCAATGGCTGTCTCCTCTACAGTATGATAGTCGATAACATCAGTGCTTAATTGGTTGAGATGGGAAGGCAGCTGGCTTATTTGATGGTTATCAGGAGCCCGTTGTTCTAAAGCTCCCACACGGCTTCCAATGTTTTTTAATCATCAGTCTTCACAGAGAGAGAACCCTACATACACACATACATACACAATGAAAACCTATATACATACATACATTACATACACAATGAAACCCCACATACGTACATACATTACATACACAAAGAAACCCTACATAGGTACGTACATACACAATGAAACCCTACGTATGTACAAACATACATACACAAAGAAACTCCACATACGTACATACAGTACATGCACAATGAAACCCTACATATATACATACATACACAAAGAAACCCTACACACACACATACATAGATACCCTACATACGTACATACATAAAGGAACCCTACATACGTACGTACATAAAGGAACCCTAAATACGCACATACATACATACATTCCCTACATACATACATACACAAAGAAACCCTACATACGTACATACACAATGAAATATGTACATACATGCACAAGGGCTTCTGATGCTTCCACGGCTGTACAATTAACAGTTCCGAGTGCACAGATCTGTTGTGAAAGAGAAGAAGGACATCTGGTGGGTTGAGAGTGTGTGTGTGTGTGTGTGTGTGTGTGTGTGTGTGTGTGTGTGTGTGTGTGTGTGTGTGTGTGTGTGTGTGTCCTCTTGAGCGTTGCCCATTAACACTCGTTATCCCCTCTCCTGCACAGGAGGCTGACTACAGGACTCCCACACGGTTTCCTGAGTGAGGAGGCTGTTCCATGCCCAGAGGTCAAATGGCTGTGAACGCCGCAGTAAGACATGCTGCGAAGACCTCGTCACACTCCATCGTAATCGAGGTTCCTGGGGCGACCACATCGGCTGCGGGAAGTGTAGTGGTGCTCTGGTGGGAGAGGGGGGTTAGAGGGGGTCCGGTCTGTAGGAACACCTGACTGGGAGGTCTACCTGTCTGTCCAGCTGTCTGTGGCTGTCTGTAACTGTCTGCCAGATATGGAAATCCCTGCAGCTCAGATCCTGCTTCTTTTTGGCTTGGTGTTGTCGTCCTTTTTGAACCGTCCACCGCTCATTCCGATCTCTAGGTTAATAGCCTGATATCATTTCCAGTGGGGGTAGAAAGGTGTTTTTCAAAAGTAGTATATCTTATATGCGTTATCTTAAACAAAACAGATGGGGATTGACTCGAATATATATGACTTATGAAATTGCTGTGAATCACTGAGTAATGCGTTGAGTCTGAAGCCACCTAGAGGACAAAACATCCCCCAATCAATCCCACATGGCCAAACAGGTTTAACTTTTGACCTTTTTGATTTCAGCTTCCGTGAGTGTGGCCCTGCTTTAAATGAACCAAGAGTTTATTGTTCATGCACTGAATTACGTGATCAATATCTATAGAGAGTGGTATTAATGTCAATTGTAGACCAGTCATGACATTTTTCTTTTATTAAAATTTGAAAATGCAAATGCATCAAATTAGCAAATGGCCCGAGTACATGCCTTTATGGGAATAAAAGTCTAAGACCTTAGGAAAAAGGCCCTTTGCCTGCATTCTCACACACACAATGACACACGCACGCAAATACACACCTACATAGGGAGAGCTTGCACTGATGTCTACTGTAAGGTTTTGATAGCTACAGCTAGGGACTGGTATCTGACAAGCAGGTCCTCGGAAAATGCTGAGTCCATTTTCCAATTAAACATAAACTACCTATTTCTGCAACAAAGTCTTATCCTAAGCTGTCATACACACAAAGTGTGTCAAAACACATTTTGTTGTATTTTGAACAAATTATAGGTTCTGTAAAGCGAGACCATGGCTAGACACAGGAGTGCTCTTCTGATGTGTGATGTTCTATCAACTGGTTGTATCTCTTATTCTGCAACAACCACTCAAATTACAAATCACTTTTTCATGTGACTGTGTGAATCTGAATATGACTCAGGGTGTTTACTACAAGTTATCCTAACTCTTGGGCTGCCTGACGGAGTCTTTCATTATTTATTTTGGGCTCTGGGCAAGCTCATGTTAGCCAGGCTAGCCCCCTGTCCAGAGAGGAAATGTGGGGATCCTAACTGGGCCAGTACTCAATAACCACACCACAGGCACTAGCAGGCTTTCCACATACTCATATTGACCATTTCAGGATTGCGCGCTTTCTATCACTGACACACACACTACACACACACACACACACACACACACACACACACACACACACACACACACACACACACACACACACACACGCACACACACACACTAAATTTACACAAATGCATCCTCACACACACACACACACACACTAAATTGACACAAATGCACCCTCACACACACACACACACACACACAGACCTACACTCAAACTCAGATTCACTTCAATCTCACCCAGGTCCACACTAGGTTTCAGCTTGTTCCAGTGTTAGCAGTTTATTTGGACCATCCATTGCTTTAACTATTCCAAAAGACAAGTCTTCAACTTATTTGATCTCAGCTCATCCCCATCTTCCACACCAGGTAAGAGATTTTAATTTGTTTAATACTTGCCAATCAGGGTTCCACTTGGTTTGGCGGGAGGAGGATTTTTTTAGTTTTTCTTAGAACCTTTCGTTTTCGGAACATGGTGACCCAACCTACCAACCGAGATAGTGCTGTTGAAGGTGACTGTGATGACGGGCTTGAACTGGGTGGTGTATAAGTGAAGTGTACAGTAACTGAATAATAATGATGTAAAACAAATAACCTCATTTACAGTATGTTCAGTATGTATACACACCGACAAACATGAATCTATGTGTATGTGTGTTTGTATCTACCTATGTAATCATACATTAACATATGTGTTAGCGTAATGTATATGTTAGCAAACAAATTTGTATACATGTATAGTATTCATTCATTCATTTGAGTTCCATGGCTGTCAAAGGTTGAACACCAGCCATGGAGTCATGCTAAAGCAAGCCAAGCATAGTCATTTAAATAAAGCAACTTGAAACCTTTAACTTTCAGCTACAAGATATTATTACATAGCACTATATTTCTTGACTGTAAAAACCTGCCTTAGCAGCCATAGAGCATATGATTTGAATTAGGGAATGTTACAACCTCAGGGGGAGGTGACTGCTGCCGTTTGCATGGTCTCAGTCCTCAAAGTAGAATCACTTCAAACATGCAATGTCAATGACTCAGCATAGCCTTTCTTCTGTCTGACAGATGAGACCAGGAGGAGCATTTTGACAGGCATAATGCCTAGTAAGGATTCAGCATAGCCTTTCTTCTGTCTGACAGATGAGACCAGGAGGAGCATTTTGACAGGCATAATGCCTAATAATGACTCAGCATAGCCTTTCTTCTGTCTGACAGATGAGACCAGGAGGAGCATTTTGACAGGCATAATGCCTAATAATGACTCAGCATAGCCTTTCTTCTGTCTGACAGATGAGACCAGGAGGAGCATTTTGACAGGCATAATGCCTAATAATGACTCAGCATAGCCTTTCTTCTGTCTGAGAGATGAGACCAGGAGGAGCATTTTGACAGGCATAATGCCTAATAAGGACTTTCATTCTGGCCATCGTCATTTAAGATTTTGAATGAGCCATTACTTAAAAAATACACAGGATGCGGTGTTATAATATCCATTATGCCATATTCCAAGATGAGCAGATATGTCATCTGGGTTTTTAAGTGCACTGCACATTGGGAACAACTATGTTTTCCCAACATAAGATTGATTTGATGTTACCCCAATTCTTATGATGCATGTATCTGCTCGCTTTAGGTGTGTGTGTGTGTGTGTGTGTGTGTGTGTGTGTGTGTGTTTGAGAGTGAGTGTAAGTGTGCGTGTGTGTGTGGGTGTTTGTGTGTGTGTGGGTGTGTGGGTGTGTCCTTGCACATTGTGTGCCGTTGCCCTTCACACTGAGTGATCAGGGTTTAGGGACTGCATAGTCATTGGAGCTGACAGCTGTATTGATCAGGCTAGAAAACCCATCTGTGAGTGATATCAAGGCAGCCACAGCGCACCAACAACAACCAACCAAAAAATGAAAAGAGAAGGAAAATACTTGCAGATTTTTTAAGTCCTAATGAAACTAGTGCTAGTAATACTAAAACCCCCACTTCTTGAGTGTTCCATTTGAAAAAGATTGACCGTCAATCAAAGATTTCACCATCAGTAATTGGTCGATGTGTGGGTCAACTCGCGGTGAGGGGTAGGGGTGTATACTTGAAATTACTAATGATTTTTACGCACCCAGCTCTGACCTTTGCTCATGTGGAAGGTCCAATAGTCATGCCAGTTGGCTGGTCTTGGGTCAGTCTATAGGCAGAGCCATATAGAAGGGACCTCCATGGGCGTGCCCTCGCGGCCCTCCCCGCTGACTGAAGGGCGTCACCGGCCTGCCATCGACTTTTCCTCTGGTCATCCTTCGATCGGCTGGCCCACCGGATGCACATGCGGGGCCACATGTCCGGTGCCTGTCTGCGTAGCAGGGATGGCAGCGGTATGGAGCCCAGAGGATTCCTCCCCGAGACGGACATGATCCTGTCTCCTCTCCCCATCCGTGTGAAGAGAAAGGCAGACTATCTAGACTTCTATATCTCATCAGCGCCACTGGGCTGACCTGGATACGTTTTGTTCCCACCACACGTTCTCTTTAGAAGGATTAACAGAGCCCTGATCAGTCTGTCTCTGAGGTGCAAACTATCAACTTGAAATTAAAAACCAGGCTTGAGGTTCAGAGGCAGACATTTTCTGGGTGTCAGCATGAATTAGAGCAGAACTGTATTTCAAAGAGGTTGATCAAATAAAGCTGGCTGGTGATCAAGGGTCAAAAACGTTCCCCTGCTCTCTTCTCTTCCACCCCTGATTTCTCTCATGTCTTTCTAACCTCCCCTAGAATTCAACAATGTTAATTTCTTCCACAATTCCTCTCTTTCTTCCTCTCTACCCAGGATGGATTATGATGGGAGTGGAGGTAGAAGTAGGAGTCAGCGACGCTATGAGGAAGATGATGGTGAGTTAGTGTGGTAATCCCAACAGATGATGTGAGCCTCAGTGCATCATAAGTTCTCAGGAGGTGATGCCCCCTCCGGTTTGGTCAACTGAATTTCATTAAGGGCTATGCCTCCAACCCCATTAGACACGCTTAGATACATGATAAGGTACAGTAGAAAGAAGGGACAGGTTTCATCACCCAAGATGGACAAGCAGCAGAGCATCGTGATGGCTGCTCCTTGCTCCCGCCAACTTTCCTCCCTTCTTTAGTTATCGTTTTCTTTCTTTCCTTTCTCTCACTCTCTCTCTCTTTCTTTTTCAGAGTGCCAGCCGATGTACATTGGCATGCCTGCGTCCCATGGCGAAAGACGGAAGCGCCGCCGCCACCGCTCGCACACCAGCGACGGCGAGCGCGAGCGCCGGCGCACACACCACGACCAACACTCGCAGGAGCACTCGCCCTACGACTACCATCACCATGACAGAGAGGAGCAGTACGAGGAGGAGGAGGAGCCGCAGCACGGCCAGGCCCAACACCCTGACTCCACAGGTGGGCGACTTATATACAGACACACACACACCCTGGGACCAGCCTATGACTGGGCCCTCACCCATGCTGATGGATAGATGAGTTAGTTAGCTCATCAGTTGGTGAGCTGGATTGGTTTGGGGTAGGCTTGTGTGTGTGTGTGTGTGTGTGTGTGTGTGTGTGTGTGTGTGTGTGTGTGCGTGTGTGTGTACGTGTGTGTGTGCGTGTGTGATGAGGCCAGGGGAAGGTGCTGGTGCATTTATGGGCTTGATGAAAGTTTCCCAGCATGCCTCCAGTTCCCATGGGGCCATGCAGTCTAAAGTCTCTAAGCTGCTTAGAGCTGCTCCAGAACTCCAAGTCCTGCCCCAACAACAGGTTGTCAGCAAGTACAATGTGTGTGCGTCTTTGTTTGGTCATCAAATCGAGGGCACTTTACTGCTCTAGTTCTACATTGGCATGGATTTACATCCCACATGATGGTTCCTAGTACAGAATTGCCCATGTAGGGACTCCCAGAAGATGCAGGGAGACAGGAATGTTAGAATGGGGGAATGAGTGATTCAGGGTAAAGTGGGGCTCAGTGTACAAGGGATGAAGAGCACTTGAAGCTGCTCAGTGTGTGTGTGCGTGCGTGTGCGCGTGTGTGTGTGTGTGTGTGTGTGTGTGTGTGTGTGTGTGTGTGTGTGTGTGTGTGTGTGTGTTTGTGTGTGTGTGTGTGTGTCAGGGGGTGGAGAGTTCTCGAGTGGCCTGTGGTGTGTCTCAACCCTCTTAAGCTTCTGGCCCTTTGCTGCTTGGGCACTTTCTGTTGATTCCTGCCTGGGCTCAGAGACCGCAACTGGACTAAACCAACGGATCTTAACCAAAGGATTATAGCGGTTTGGGGACAAAGGGAGCCACTCATGGCTAACTAGAGATAGGACAACGTTGACCGCGAAACAGCGTTGTGGAAAGGTGATAGGACAGTGCCAAAGGAAAGTTAAACGACGTAGCACCAAGTAGGGACATTGGAGAGCCTGTGACTTCCTCACCCAGCCACCAGTGTTGGAGAGCCAGCTGTGAGGACTCTCTAGGCCCCCAGCTGATTGGCTCCCTTAGTTATCTGTTTTCGGCCCCTGCCATTGGAGGTTCTAGTGAAGATGCAGGACTCAGGGTCATCTGTGACGTCCAGCGTGGCTTCTGGGTGGACGTTGCCCGGCCCTCAGACAGGTAAAGACAAAAGGAGAGGACGGTGGAAAGACCACTGGTCAGGCATTTCTTCTGTCTGCACTCAATACATCCGGGAAGCTTCCTCGGTGTTGGTTCTACTGCTCTGCTGTGTACGCATAGGTGCTAGCTCTGAGGAAATGTGGGAATAGAGAAAGTCAGTGTAGATTTGCGGTGTCAAGCTGAAGGTGTGACGACGCCCTCAGAGATGTGGACTGTGTTGTGCTTTTCCGTCCAATCCTTTAAGCGAGTCAGTCTATGGGTGCATTGATCTGCTTAGCTTTAGACTTTATGCGGTAGTCAGGCGCTCAGCCTGTTTATGTATGGTTTAAACCCAGGGCAGTAGGTAAGTCTTTGCTTTGCCCAGTGGCCCATATCTGAAAAACAGCATACATTACACACCATCTCCTCCTTGTATGAGAGTACCTCCTGGACAGCTTGAGATCAGTGGTTCACAGACATTTGCTTTCTTAGTAACTGTGTGCTTTTCATCCTAACACCGAGCCTGCTGTTGCACAAAGAACATACAGCATATACAATGCTTACGAAATATACAACATAGAGACGCTACAGTCTAAGTAAGCTGTAGAAACACTGACATAGGCGTGCTTATGTGCTCCAGGTGCCTTTCCCAGATTTTATTTGATATAAATCAAACGTAATAACACCGTTCCATTATATTATATGAACTTGCAGGCTGGTATTTCCCACAGAGGTTTGATGATAGAGTGCATATGAGAGCTTCCGGAGTTTGAGTACCAGCCTGGAAGGCTAAAAAACAAGCAGAACATCCAATGAGGAAAAAGAAATCCGACATAAGGTTCAATGTGAATCTATAGGTTTGTGAGCTGCCTCTCTGTTGGTTCAATGAAAAAGACAAAGAGTTAGATAGTAGTTAGTCACATAAAGACACGTAAGCTAATACATTGTTTCTGTGGAGTAGAATACACCGTGTCAGATTTAGAGACCCCTTGAGAAGATAAAGGCAGGTGTAAGGTCAGAATGTCAGATGCAGCATGGATTTCCAACTGAACTGTTGGGTTTGGACACAGAAAATTGGTGAGCTCTGAATAGGTGTAATAAACTAAAAAAGGGCATCACCTTAGACCTAGGCCAATTATTTACTGTTATTTTATTGAATTATCTCAAGATAAAATTCTAAATTCAGTTTGAAGAAAGTGAATCCAAACTGTCTAGACAGATGCCTTAGCATAAAAAACGGATTTACTCAAATGTGGTTGATGTTGGCACATTGGTCGTGAGTTTAGTTCACACAAACTGTTACAGGTTATTAACAAAATGAAAACTAAATCTTTCTACAAACCCCGTAATTCCCCCTTACAGTTACTATTTGGCCACATTCTAATACTTAGAATGTTTATGTTCAAGTCTGGTTCGTAACATTGCCTGGTTAATAAGCTATCTGGATTTCCATTACTGATTTATGGTGATGAGCAAATCTCTCTTGCATGAGTTCAGTAAAACATCAATAGTTGTCCAGTGGAATTTGTCAGACTGGTAAAAATAAAACATCAATGTGATGCTCTTTGAATGGACGAGCTTGTGATCGGGTGAGAAAGAGTAATAGTGGGCTTTGGAGGGTGATAGTTTGCTAAACGTCAAGATTCATGAGGATTGGAAAATCGGTGAAATTGTGAGGAAATTACAATGGGGGATGCTGGTTATTAGCACTAGGAGTATCCTGAGGCTCAAAGAATGTTAATGGACTTTGATCCATTAAGAGGAAATTTAGAGAGACGCAGTCGGTCAGCAGTGTGTACACTCTTGGGCATGAACACACACGAATGCTGAAAAAGTCTGACTGTCGTCATAGGGATATGGATGATGTATCATAAAAGAAGGGTGTCTGATCAAAAAAAGTGCTTGTGGACTTTGTAGGTGGAAACATTTTATGGTATATGGCTCCAAGGGTTGGGTAACTAAAACAGCTCAAATGAAAGAAAGACGTACACAGGGAAGTTAAATAGTGGACAAAACAGCTGTAACCAATTAAACTAAAGCGTGCAGTGCAGGGACAAGACGACAGGTGCAAATGATAAATCATAATGGGCACTAACGTGCCAAAGTCAAGAGGGCGTGTCCTCTGCTGGACCACACCATCATGACATTTAGTAGATTATCAGCTTGATCTTGAACTTGAACATTTAAATATGCAGGAATAAATGTACACAAATTATAAAGTTTTTAACTCAAATACTATAGTTATAATGACATCCTCAAGTTTACTGATTTGTGCACTGTTGCTTTGAAAGGTAATGGTCAAATATCTTCCTCTGTAAAGTTTGATAATGAGGGAGAATACATAGTAGGGGATCCTTGACCATTTCTGCCATAAAGAACAACATCAGATCCTCAGTTAACCCCACACCTTTTGTGTTAAGACAAAGCAACTTTGATGAGCACAAGCTTAATCCTGTGGATCCTTTAGATCCTTGAGATCCTTGAGATTACGTCTTATCGGACAATAGCACCTTGTTACACATAAACGTTCAGTGATGTTAGCCAAACCATCACTTACATTTGTGCATTAATGACCATAGATCTTCTAGGAAGCAAATAGTTTGTTAGCATGAAGGCTGCCCAAGACATAAGAACCTCTTTTGATATTTTTTTCAATACAACTATTCTCTTCATTGTGCAATAGGACACACATCTTCTTCCAGTAGGTTTCATTCTAGCTTCATGTTTGGCCTAAAAGTGGAGATAGTGGAGACTTTGACCAAGGCTGCTGACAAGGACTCTGTACAGTATGCTATGTCTCCAACTGAAATGTTTAAGATGTGAGTGTTTGTCAGCACCAAAAGCTAATTTTATACCAACTACACACATATTTATGCTGGTAAAAGCTGTGCATATTTCTTAAAATGGAGGTACAGTTTGTTTTACCCCTGGCACTAAATGTGTTGGGTATTGTGTTGATATGAAACTTAATGCAGCTACTCCAAATATTGAATAGATAAAATATTGAACATGTTATCGAACCGTTTTTTTATAAATATAATTCAGTAGTCATTGTGCAATCTTTTGCCCCTTCTCCAGTTAGCATTCATAAAACTTCCAAAAGGGTTCCAAGATAAAATGCATTGATTTTAGGAAAAAGTATTATCTGAAGCTGATCACATAATGTTGATGATTACATTATGATGATGATGATGATTATTGTTATTATTATTATTATTATTATCATTATCATTATCATGTCTTACATCTCATACTTGGGCCTTGCCACAGTGGTCCCCAGGCGGCCGAACGGCCTGCGTTACATCTTGCTGACGAGGACGACGTCCCAAGCCCACCATCTTTACCGAGATGGACACACTCACACACGAGTGGCGGACGAACTGGAGTGGAAAGAATCAGCCCGGTAAACACAACCAACCTCCTACTCACTTTTCGCTTTGTAGAAGACAGACACATGCACAAGCACACACGCGTGCGAGCACACACACACACATCACACACACACACCAAAGGAGTGTCCTTGTGTACAGGGTCTCATCCGTGGGATATTTAGTTTTCATTAGGTGACTGCAGTAGCTCTGGTGTGAACTAGCGTTCGGCCAAACAGTTACTCTGGTGATGAATCATTATGTTCCAAATGTAAATGACAGAATTCTATTAACGTTTTCCATTTTCTTCTCCCTTTCTAGGTGGGTGAAATTTGAGGAGAAAGTGGAGGAGGGAGGAGAAAGGGTGGAGTAAGCCCCACGTCTCCACCCTGACCTTGCATCAGTCCTGTTGAACTGAGGACCTGTCTGCAGACAGGCAGTATCCTGCTGGACCTGGAGGGCTACTCCCTGCCACAGATAGTTGGTAAGCTGCCGTCTGGGGGGTGAAACACACACCCGTTCACCTTCAGGCTTTCCTGAATCGAGTCAGAGAAAGTCAGCAGTATCAGGTTTTTATAATCAATTTCAGGTTTTTGTTCAAATAGAAAATAGGGTATTTAATGCTTTGATAGGATTACATAGTGCGAGAAATTGCAAGAAAGCAACATAAAATCATTACACTGGATTCAAACCCATGCAGCCTTAGACCAATGCTCTACTGTCCATCCTGTAAGGGGTTATTTCCTCAATATTGGACTCTCTTTAACATATTAACCAGCTTCTCTTGTGAATGTCATGGTTCCCTCTGTGCTGTAGGCCTGACGTTTCTTTCTTTTGGCCCCTGACCTCTGACCCCAGATGATATTGTGGACCGCCAGATAGCAGACGGTCTGATTGGTCCCGAGCTGAGAGAGAAGATCAGCTTTGTGTTGCTGAGGAAACATAGGCACCAAACGAAGAAACCCATCCATCGTTCACTGGCTGACATGGCAAATCCAATGCCCCCTCCCAGTGAGTTTCTGTGCAACAGTTCATTTGTTTGAGAGTATCTGTTAATGTAGACCTAGTCCACCTCACCTAATCAGTCAGATTTAGACTATTCATTCATCGTGTCTTTCTGCATCATGTTGTTCACACTTTCCCTATGACTTCAAAAGATTTTTTCCTCTTACATTTTCACTGATGTTAATTAGATCGAATTCTCTTTTCATCTCGCGCAATCTCTCCCCTTCCCCCCTTTATCCCTGAAACATAACTGCCTCTGTCCGCTCTACCATTTTTGTCTTCCTTCCATCCTGCCTTCCGTCCTTCCGTCCTCTCGCCATCCTCCCTCTCTTAGACCGTAGTCCTCAGGCTAGCCATCTGGCTAATCGCTCTCCTAGCTCCGCTGCTGGCATCCACCGCTCCACTGAGGACCTGCGCTCTCGCTCAGGCAGCTATGGCCGCCTGCGTGAGTCAACAAGGACAAACACGAAAACATACTGACTAAACGCACTAGTCTCATATCACTCACATGTCCTTTACCTAGAAAACTTGGCTGACACCTTTCGGTTATTGTTGCTTTTTTCTTTTTCTTTTTTTAAATTTCAATTCATATTATTGTTCTTGTAGATGAGAGAAGATTAGGGTTCCTTTCTGTGTGTTCCACATTGCCTGTGTATGCATAATGTATGTTTGTTTTAAATAATTTCATTTTTTGAGGTTAGAGATCTCAGTTTCTTTGGTGTTATTCTCCAAATGGAGTATCTGCATGAAAGGGATCATTACCAGTTATTTGAGGTTTAGGAATGAATGTTCCTTTTCGATTTGACTTAATTTCTCCCAAATCTGCTTTGAAAGGAAATTAGACATCATAGAACAATGGGCCACAGAAACATTTGGACTTGCTCTAATACTACTGTCTACTTATTTGTAGCATACACTCTCTGTGACACAAGGACTTGCAGTGTATACACAAAATATATCTGGAGATCTGGGTGACATCTATTTGTTTAGGTGGGTAAATTACTCTTCTGTGCTTACAGATCATGCCCAGAGCCGAAGCATGAATGATATTTCTGACACACCTAGCACAGACCAGGTAACTAGAAAGTCTGTATCTGTGTCTTTCTGTTTGATGCTGTGTGTGTATGAACGTGTATACGCAAACACTTGCTGGTTTATGTGATATTATGTTTGGATGCATCAAAACTAATAAGAATGTTAATGTAACAGATGAAGACAGAGAAAGACTGAAGCCTAAAGTAGAATGCTTTGATTTGGTAACAATAGGTTACAGCTGGTTGTTATTGCCAGCCCCAGAACATCAGCACCACGTTCTGGCTTTGTTGGGCTTAGTTAAGTGTGTGTGTGTGTGTGTGTGTGTGTGTGTGTGTGTGTGTGTGTGTGTGTGTGTGTGTGTGTGTGTTTGGCCTCCATGGTTTGCCTCAGCTTAATAAGAGAATAAAGGATACATTGTTCCAATTGCAATTCCACTTTCTGTTCCTTTTGATGTGTTCCATGGTATGTGGAGGATTTAGGGGTTGTTTTGATGTTGTTTACGCTGAGAAGTAGTGCGTGTGCATATGTGTGTGTGTGTGTGTGTGTGTGTGTGTGTGTGTGCGTGCATGCGTGCGTGCGTGTGTGTGTTTCTGTGTGTCTGAGTGTGTACGTGTGTGTTTTGAATGTTGGAGATATCAACACCTTTCACCTGGTGGTTGAGCACTTCAAAGCTCTCCGTCCACTAAACAGCCAATCTCTTTCACACACACACACACACACACACCTAATGCCTGAGTCCACTTTAATGAGCCACCTTAGATTTGCATGACACCCACATTTCTGTTTGGTTTGTCGCGTTCCTCAAACCACAATGCATTTTGGGAAACTGGCCACCTTGTGTGCCACCTCTGACCTCCCCCTGGCACCATTTACCTTTTCAGACCCTTGATTGGTCAAATTCAGAGAAAAGGCTGGTGTTTCTCCAGGGTTCCATGCTGGCTGCTGGTTGAGGTAGCAGTGGGCACATTGTTTACTGCTGCTGGGCCAAGCAAGAGCGAAGGAGAGAGAGGGGACCCACCATAAGCGAATTGACTCTGAAAGCAGGATTAGCAGATTAAGGGGAGATTTTGACCAAAGCACCAACCACTCATTTCCCACGTGGGGTGACCATGGGAAGCAGGGTGTTATGTGGGCCACCAAGAGAGCATAGAATTAGACCAGAGAATTTAACATGTTTTGCATTGCACTGTGAGTGTCCTGGATTCTGTCAGTTTGTTTTCTTTACCTATTACCACTCTTTTTAATAATACAGATTTCAAAGCATGGGCTGCTACTTTGTGGAGTGTGAGCGTACATGAGACATAGTGTGTGTGTTTGCTTTGTGCCTGTGACATCCAATGTAGGTATAGATCTGACCATGGTAATGGATCGGTTGTCGATACCTTGACGTAACCCCGGCTACCGGTCCAGAGTGACGTAACTTGACACATTCAGGGTTTCCGCCACATATCCCATCCCCTCATGCCCCCCCCCCCCCCATAACTATATGAAAGCATAGTCAGCAACACAAGGGTTGGATAGCCTAGATTAATACAAGCAGGGGTGGGCAGGTGAGACATTCTCAAATTTAATTTGCACCTTGATTTCAAAATTGAATTATTTGAAGTTTGATATGGCATCGCAGAGTTGCAAGATAGTTTAGTGTCTATCCATGAGCCTCTTTGAAACATACACGAGACAAATACGTATGTGCTGTATGTACTGAACAATTCATGTCTTAGCAGCTGAGTTTGCCTACAACTGCTTTGAAGCAGACCACCATTTTAAATATTTCAAATAACACTAAGCATCCTTAAGCTCTTCCATTTGCTATAAATAATGAATCATATTTTTTAATGCAATGCATTTCGCAGTACTGAATTAAATTACGCTTACAATCACGGTCAATCAAAGCCATCTGGCTTTGCTGAATCTGTACTTCAAATGTCGCGTGCCAGTAAAACAAGAAATGACTCTCTACTCCCCAGCTGAAGAATAAGTTCATGAAGAAAATTCCTCGTGATGCAGAAGCCTCTAACGTCCTAATTGGAGAAGTGGACTTTTTGGACAAGCCGTTCGTTTCCTTTGTGCGATTGTCCCAAGCCACCACTTTGGGGGGCCTGACCGAGGTCCCTGTGCCTACCAGGTGGGTCTGTCAGACCCTCATGTCTGCTTTGGTGTGTGGGTGTGTGTGTGCCTCTAAGTGATGGTGTGTGATTTGTTAACCCTTTTGTCTCCTGGTAGGTTTCTGTTTGTCTTGCTGGGTCCCCACGGTAAAGCCAAGTCTTACAATGAGATCGGGCGAGCCATTGCTACGCTCATGGTGGACGATGTAAGGACCACCAGAGGAGGCTTCACATGCATACCACCGCACACGCCCCCATCCGTAATAATATCTGCCTTCTCTCTCCGTCTGCTCCCAGTTGTTCAGTGATGTGGCATACAAGGCGCGGGACCGTGACGATCTGATCGCAGGAATAGATGAGTTTCTTGATGAGGTCATAGTGCTCCCTCCAGGAGAATGGGACCCCAAGATTCGCATCGAGCCCCCCAAGAAACTCCCCTCCGCGGATATGAGGTGCAACATTCAATATCAAACCAATCAAATCGAACTGATCCAACATATGCCCAGTGCAATGTTTGCTACTTAAGTATTAACAGGTTTTCGTTTTTTTATAAGTCATCCCCACACTTCTGACCCGCGTGTATCCTGCCTCTCTCTCTCTCGTGCAGAAAGTCCCAGCTGAACCTAAATGAGCTGGGCCAGATGAATGGCTCGGCAGGGGGCGCTCCAGGAGGGGAGGACGAGGAGATGCCCACCCCCCATGAACTGGGAGAGGAGCTGTCCTTCACTGGGAGGTATCGAGGGAAGGGAAGTTAGGGGCTAGGCCTCCAGAAACAGAAGTCTTAGATCTCGGGCCCTTTTTACCTTGATTACACTGGCAGTGCCGTTAGGCTTTCATAGGTGCTGAAATGAGGATGGCAGTAATAGGAAGTAGGCAGATTTCGTTTTCTTTGCTTTGATGGAAGAACAGTGGTAAGCCTAAACTAGTAATGGTTGCCTGATCTACATGCATCAGAGTGTGTGGCCCAAAGTAGTCATCCCATACTGTATGTACCTAATCCGTTAAAAACCTACAAAGATGAAACACAACAATGAAGTCTCTGTTAGTTGGCAGAAGGCTATTAACTGTTGAAGGACACCACTGCTTCTGTGCTTTTAAAGAGGAACTTCCAACAATTTTTTGTTGGACCAAACCATCCTTTAACAAAAGCCAAAAAGCCTCATTGTTATTTCTAGCTGTACTATCCCATCCATCCCAGACAACACAGCTGCCTCTCTCTCCGTCTCACGCACAGCAATAACACATCAGAGATCACCAAATAGATATCGACTGCCTCTATGACAAGCACAGTTGATGTATCAGCCACATTATAGCCTACCATCAACCAACATGTTTGTTTCCCAAATCCACCACTCTGTCTTTTTAGTTGTAGTCAGTACTCTATTGTACTGAAATCTTGAGAATCAGACCAAAACCAATCTTACCCTGCCGTGTCCGAATACACTTTCTCTATTCGGACAAAAGCAGACTGTGTGTTTGGTTTCTCTTTGTGTTTAACTATTTTTCAAAAATGGGACTGTCCATTCAATTCAACCAGCTGTGCCATCTCTAGGGCTGGGGCTGACGCCACTGGGTGTGCAGTTTGTTATGGTGGTGAGGCCCTTTGTGTGAGTTCCTTGGTTATAGGAGATAGCAAAGACTAGACATAGCGTAGATTACATAATGCAAAGCAGGAAGGGCAATTTAATCCCCACAATTAGAGCATACACAACATAAAGTAGAGACTGGGATAGTAGTAGCAAGAAGATCTATTGCATCCCCCCCCCAAAAAAAAATACAGCCAATATACACATTGCAAGTTTATTTGTCAGCTTAAATACAGTACTGTATGTGTGCAAGTGGAAAGCTATTGGAGCCAATAGCAACTGGGCGTATAGCTGATTTCACAGTTGAAACTTCTGTACAGCAAATACTCAATAATGTCCTGCATGTTATACAGCATGTTGAGGTAGTGTAAATGTCAGGTTTGATTTGGTTCTCATTTCTTGCACACATCTATTAATTCGGTTTTTTTGTACCTCAACTTTAGCCTCTTTAGTGGTGTATAAATGTGTTCTCCCCAGTTGAGCTGACCGTGTCTCTGCGTTGGCAGGTTTTGTGGTGGATTGTGGTTGGACATCAAGAGGAAGGCGCCATGGTTGTGTAGCGATATTTATGACGGCATCCATATCCAGTCCATCTCTGCCGTGCTCTTCATCTACCTAGGATGCATCACCAATGCCATCACCTTTGGAGGACTGTTAGGAGATGCCACTGACAACTACCAGGTAACACACCCATGTATCACCCAATCAGTAACAGCAACACAATCCACCAATCAGCATTACAGACCCAGAGCTAACTGTGTTGTATTCAGTGAATGCAGTCAGACCATTCTACGGTAACAAACTATTATCTCTTAAAAATAACAGCCAAAGCTATGCGATGTGGAAGTGCTTGGGAAGAATGGCAAATGATTGGAATATCGTTCTCGGTGTGTGTGTGTGTGTGCGTGTGTGTGTGTGTGTGTGTGTGTGTGTGTGTGTGTGTGTGTGTGTGTGTGTGTGTGTGTATGTGTGTTTGTGTGTATGTGTGTGTGTGTTTCTCAGGGTGTAATGGAGAGTTTCCTTGGTACGGCTCTGGCTGGGACAGTGTTCTGTGTGTTTGGGGGTCAGCCCCTCATCATTCTCAGTTCAACCGGACCCATTCTTATCTTCGAGAAGTTACTTTTTGAGTTTAGCAAGTAAGCTGCACACACACATTAACTTGATATATGTCGGCACACATTTTGTAAAGTGTGACACCCTCGGTTTTTGCCAAAACGTGCGTCTGTTTCCACCCCCTGCAGAAACAACGGCATAGACTACATGGAGCTGCGGCTGTGGATTGGGATCCACTCGTGCATCCAGTGTCTGATCCTGGTGGTGTCTGATGCCAGCTACATCATCAAGTACATCACCCGCTTCACCGAGGAAGGCTTCTCCAGCCTCATCTCCTTCATCTTCATCTCCGACGCCATCAAGAAGATGGTGGGTCAACGACACACTCACAAACACACACTTGTCCTGCACAAACATAGCTAGGTACACACGAAGCTACCCACAACACACCAAATCCACACAAACAAGGGCGCACAAGCAGTCTTCCATCTTCATTTGGCTGTTTAGAACGGACATATACACAAACACAAAATTGTACACCGTGCTGGTTTGTCTCACAACAGATGGGATCCTTCAAGTACTATCCCATCAACCGAGACTTCAAACCTGATTATGTCACAGCCTACAAGTGTGAATGCATCGCTCCTGACCAAGGTGAGTCTTCAATGAGTCAGTACTGCCACCTACTGGAGTTTAGATAGCAATAGGGCAAATAGCATGAGAAAGGCTGTGTCCTCTTTGTGCTTTCTTAATTCAATGGCACATCATTTCCCCCCAGAAAGGGACGTAGAGTTCTTGTCAAGTGTGTGTGTTTTCCACTTTGCTCCTTTGTTTTCTCTGACTACTGTAACTGATCTGTGTGTGCTGTCTGTTTCTGCCTCTCCCCGACTGTGGCTGCTCTCTGACTGAGTGAGTATCAGGTCTTAAGCCCAGCCGGTCCATGCTATCAGATCACATCCTGACCTGACATCTCTGACACATTAGGAAAATGCTAAAGTGCTACAGTATAAATTTGTCATGATATGTTGTATTGAGTCGAATAGTTGTGATGGACTGTGCATCCAGCATAAAATAATTATACCCCCCAACATAATATTTTATTGCTGTTCCCCCAGAATGATTCATTATGTTTCCCTCTCTAACAGTGGCTGCACTGGGCTTGAATGTTTCAGCCCCTCTAGCAGACGATAACATGACTCTGTTGGTAAGTGAACGGGGAGGATTTAGAATGACTCGCGATATCTTCTGAACCATAACACTAAACAGGTTTTGTACCTTTACCTGTATTGGCACAATTCTGTATTTTGCTTCTGTTATCGCCTCTCTCTCTTTTTCTTCCCCCCCCCCCCCCCCCCCCCCCCCCCCCCCCCCCCCCCCCCTCTCTCTCTCTCTCTTCTACCGTTTCTCTCTCTGTCGCTGGGTAGTATAACCTAACAGGGCTGGATTGGAGCCAGCTGAGTAAAAAGGAGTGTGTCAAATATGGCGGCGCCCTGGTGGGCAACACCTGTAAATACGTGCCCGACCTGGCTCTCATGTCCTTCATCCTGTTCTTTGGCACCTACTCCATGACCGTGTCCCTCAAGAAGTTCAAGTTCAGCCGCTACTTTCCCACCAAGGTACCTCAGAGTTCACGTCGCTCTGTATGGCTCTCGTCAGCCCTCTGTGGATGTGTAGATGAAGGGCTTTGTTGTGGCCAGGGTGAAAGGAGGATTCTTTCCACCTACCATACAGAGGTTCTCCATGAGCGTTGAATGTGAAGCGGTGTCCTTGTTTGCCCTTAACCTCCTGACCTCCATTGTTTTGCTCCCCCTCCCCCACCCCCCCACCCTGCTCTCCCTTTTCCTGTTGTCGTTCACATGGAACCCACACCTCCCCAAATCCTCCCCCCTCCCCACCCCCCTTCCTGTTTGCGCTCCAGTTCCGATCCCTGATGGGTGATTTCTCCATCATCATCTCCATCCTGGTCTTCTGTGGGCTGGACTGCCTGTTGGGCTTGGACACGCCCAAGCTGCATGTCCCCACCCAGATCAAGGTCCTCTCCTCCTGTCCCCTTCAACTCCCGGTTGTCCTCTGTGCCGCTGCCCTTCATTTCTGTTCTGAGTGAATACGTGTCAGCAAAATGATGCTGCAGTGTTGACAGGGCAGTCATCTTTTCATCTAAGTGATTGTCTATATTTTAAGAATAAAATACTGTCTCTTATAATCTGTTAGAACAATTACATTCTCTATTCTTTACTGTTTTCTGATTGTTTTATCCTCTCTTTTTTCCAACCTCCTTTGTTTGTGTATTTTCCCTTGTTTTCTCTGTTTCTTCCGCTCAAACACTTTGTCTGTCTGTGAAATTGTGGATTTGGCATTTTGTCTGCCTGTGTATCTATCATCCCGTTTACCTTTGTGTTGGTTCTCTTAATGTCTGCCTGTCTGCCCTGGGCCTTTCAATCCTGTCTGATCTTTATGGGCCGGCCTAGCTGAGGAAGCTGATAAGTGATTTTTCCATCTTCATGTCCATCATGACCTTTGTGGGTTTGGATATGTTAATAGGGCTAAAAACACCAAAGCTAATTGTTCCAACAGAATTTAAGGTATGTAACTCCTATCAAAAGTGAATGTGAGCATGAGTCAGTGTGTGTCCTCGTCCAAATACCAGCTGCATGGGTACATGATGCAATTGGGATTGTTTGACTATTTCCATTCGTACAAAAGACACAATGTGTGTGTGTGTGTGTGTGTGTGTGTGTGTGTGTGTTTGTCTATCTACTTTATTTTTGTGGTCTGTTTAAAATGTGCATGCTAAGCACCTTACATTCCCGTGGATGGTTTTATGGTGTGCATGCATGGAAGACGACTTGGTGTGTGTGTGTGTGTGTGTGTGTGTGTGTGTGTGTGTGTGTGTGTGTGTGTGTGTGTGTGTGTGTGTGTGTGTGTGTGTGTGTGTGTGTGTGTGTGTATGTGTATGTATTGAGGTCTGTGTGTTTGGGTGTACTTTTGTGTGCACCTGTTGACCAGCCATTGTGTGCATGTATGTAGCCCACACGTCCAGACCGCGGCTGGCTGGTGATGCCGTTCGGCAAGAACCCGTGGTGGGTGTACGTGGCCAGCTTCGTCCCCGCGCTGCTCGTCACCATCCTCATCTTCATGGACCAGCAGATCAGCGCCGTCATTGTCAACCGCAAAGAGAACAAACTGAAGGTATGGGACAAAACATGAACCACAACAGATCACATTCGGAAGTGCCGTAAACTTTAACTTTCCAAGTTAAACAAAACAAAACTATTGTGAAGGACAACATTTTCAAAAGTTGATCAATTGTCAATATATAATCATACACCAGACACAAATACAAGGAGAGGATGAAACAGGATTGCAATACCGTACATCAAAAAGGAATTGGCTTTTGTGGCAAAATATCCCTGCCTTTGACTCCCCATTCAGAAAGGCTGTGGGTACCACTTGGACTTGTTTTGGGTGGGTGTTCTGATGGCAGCCTGCTCCTTCATGGGTCTGCCCTGGTACGTAGCTGCCACCGTGATCTCCATTGCCCACATCGACTCTCTGAAGATGGAGAGTGAGTCCAGCGCCCCCGGAGAGCAGCCTCAGTTCCTGGGGGTCAGGTACCACATGGCAAAGAATCGATGCGTCAGTGTGTGTGTGTTTGGTGTGTGTGTGTGTGTGTGTGTGTGTGTGTGTGTGTGTGTGTGTGTGTGTGTGTGTGTGTGTGTGGTTGATGGTTAACATGATTACCTGTCCGTGTCTCATCTCTGGTTCTCCAGGGAGCAGAGGTTGACTGGCATCTTGGTGTTTGTACTAACCGGAGTGTCCATCTTCCTGGCTCCTATCCTCCAGGTTAGTCCTCGTCACAGCTATTAGTTACAGCTGAGTTAGAGATTAAAATGAAAAAGTTGCTGAGGTAGTCCCAAATCTTCCAGAATTTTTAAACCCGAAGTTCCTTCACTCCAGTCTTTTATTAAAGAGCACCTGGCTGGAGCGTGGGAGAAGTAAAAAATAATATTAAATATAAATTAATGGTCAGAATTTGATTCAGAGTTACTCCAGAGATGAGTCCAGAGATATTCCTCAAAGCACCTTGTATCTCTGTTAAGAAATGGTGCTATATAAAAAAAGTGTATTATTATCATTAGTGTAGCCAGCTAGATCCAAGGTGCTCTTCCTGGTCTCACTGTGATGTGTTGTCTCTCCAGTACATCCCCATGCCCGTGCTCTATGGAGTCTTCCTCTACATGGGAGTGGCCTCCCTCAGTGGCATCCAGGTATAGTGTGTCTGAGAATGAGGTTTGGTTCACTGAAACAAAACACGTACCAAGATTAAGTACATAATGCAGGTGACGCCCTGGCAGCACTAGTTCAGGCGGGCAACTCAGTCAACAGCAGTTACCCATGTCACACCAAACAACCAATTGCATATGCTCAATAGTTTAATGCGGCCTACATAAACCGCAGGTCACTCACCACATTGGTCCTACAACCGCTCACTGTGCACCACTGGCTTCTACACTGCTCATGCTCACTGCTGCACCACACGCTATGTTCTTGTGCACCCAGCTCCACCCCACCTTTCACCTTCTACGGGTCTGTTGCTCAGTATCTGTCAGGGGATAGCCTGCAGATTCTGATCCCTACCTATGGTTTCACTGAATGCTGAATGTGACCTTGGACGGGAAAGTAATTCAGAACAACAGACCCTTGACAGCAACTGTCAATGTATTGCCATGTTATTGTAATAAATAGTAAGTTTTCCTGACTGAAATGGATTAGATTAGAAATGAAACCCCTGAATTACTTGAACAGACAAAAAATGTATTTCATGTTTGTGTCAAAACTTGTCACTGCATAATTCTCCTCCGGTATCACTAGATGAAGAATCCTTATAGATTACAAACATGTGCGTATGAAAAAAATGTGTGTGAATATATTAAACCTGTGACTGATGTGGGGTGTTCGCATACGTAATAATCCATCCTCTGTCGTAGTTCTGGGAGCGCATCAAGCTGTACCTGATGCCTGCCAAGCACCAGCCAGACTTCTCGTTCTTGCGTCACGTCCCACTGCGGCGAGTCCACCTCTTTACTCTGGTTCAGATCGTGTGTCTGACGGTCCTCTGGATCCTCAAGTCCACTGTTGCCGCCATCATCTTCCCTGTCATGGTGAGGGCAGTGTGTGTGTGTGTGTGTGTGTGTGTGTGTGTGTGTGTGTGTGTGTGTGTGTGTGTGTGTGTGTTTGTAAAGAACATGTAGAATGTGACAATGCTAATTGTGTGTGTGTGTGTGTGTGTGTGTGTGTGTGTGTGTGTGTGTGTGTGTGTGTGTGTGTGTGTGTATGTCTGTTTCTGTGACCATGGTGGTGCGTGTAGATCCTGGGCCTGATGGTGGTGCGGAAGCTGCTGGACTTTATGTTCTCCCAACATGACTTGGCATGGCTGGACGACATCCTCCCAGAGAAAGACAAGAAAAAGAAGGAGGACGACAAGAAGAAGAAAGACCGGAAGAAAGACAAGAGGGCCGTCGAGACCGAGAGCGACGAAGAGGTGAGAGACAAACTACACCCACACGTGCCAACTGACAAACGGATTGTAGCCCAAATGGACAGCGGAGTGAGTGCAGGGTAAAATGTGTGTAGTAGCCATGTGCGTCACTCCATCTGTTGTGAGTGTGTCAGTCCTGAGTCTGTTAACTTTGGCTAACATGTTTCTCCTTTCTGTCCCACAGTGTTGCTGAAAAGGCACTGTATAACACTTATTACTGTATGTCTGTCTGTCGCCTCTTTTGTATCTGTCACTGCTTATGTACATCTGTCTTGCCCGTGTGCTTAAATCTTACCTTGCTCCTTATTCACTCCCTTATTTTGGATGCAGAGCTGCAACATGTGAATGTAAGTAGGCCTGTGTGTGTTGACTCTAAAGTAAACCCTCTCCTGCATGTTGACTGTCACCCAGCCGAAGAGTCCCCTCCCTCTACCGGTCAAGATCCCCATGATGACCATAGACCCTCCCCTTTACACAACCCTTGTTTGTGTTGCCAGTTCCACTCGACCCCCAGCTTCTGACTGTGAGTAAAGTGCGCTGTGTCCGTGTCCTGTGTGTGATTACAGCAAAATTGCGATTTGAATTATGACATTTATGTGCAACAGATGGAGTGTAGAATAGACAGAATTTGTAGAAGATGTTACCCCTGATACCTATATAAGTCTCTGCAAGCTCACTTTTGTTTTTGTTTTTGGTCCAATGACATAAATTAATTTATGATTAGGTTTGGCAACCTGGATCAATTGTGCGCGAAACAGAGCTATAAAAAGTAGTGCAAGACAAACAACTAAAACATGCCTTGATGACCAAGACAAGGCAAGGCGTTATTTGAGGTGGATGATAAAGCAGAATAATACATATATTATTGAGTGTGGCAAATATTTCAATGTTCGGGGAATGTCTGTACAGTGTCTCTGAATTTACATCTGATGTATGAACAGATGTATGTATCATGTATTAACACCCGTTGGTGATCTGGGGCAAATTCTAGCCCATATGTGTTGCTATAATACCACAATGTAATGTGTAACACATGGTGAACAGAAGATTTTGATGTCGTTTGAGTTGGTTCTGTAACCATCCCCACAGGTCTGTGCTCTCCCCTTCTCTGTTTGTACACTTTCTCTGTTGCTCTCTCCATCACACAATTCTTCATTAAACTCAATTAAATTTGCAAGCGTGTATGTGTGTGAATGTTTTTGGGATTGCTTCGTAACGCAGCTGCTTGGAAATGTGCCTGTCTCTATACGCTCATATATGCTTGTTTGTGTATGTGTCGTGTATGTGTTTGTTTCCTCCTACCCAGGAGAGGAACCCCTACTCGACTGTTTCTCCTGAGGGCAGCGACATGGACCGCAGGTACTGTGTGCTCAAACTGCACGTGCCCTACAGTGATTTGATGAAGCCTCCTGACACACACTCTGATTGGGGAGCACACTGCCAACTAGACGACACCTACAACTACTGATACCCACACCACCGAGTACTACACACACACTTATCAAAACCCACACACGTACACGCACAAAGACGGTAAATACACAAACATGCACAGAAGAGACTCTTCACCTCATTAAACTAGCTCTTTTATTTTAGGGTAAAGAATTATTCTGCACATTTGTACTTCTTCTAGTTTGTGTGTTGTCTATATGGATGAGGTTAGGCTTGCATGGTGGTACAAGAGAGGGCACAAGTTAATGACAATTTATTGTCCATCGTCTATGAATTGAAGATATGCAATACAGTATTTAATGTGTATATCCAATCTGAGTATTGCTAGCTAGATCATGATTAGATCAGCAATTTGAAAATGTGTTCCCCCTCGATGCCAGCTGTCTAAATGTCTGTGTGTATTTTAATCAGCAAAGTCTGGCAAACCTATCCTAAACAATGCAATCACATGTTCTCTTTTTGCATTTTTTTCCAAGTCATTTAGATAGTCACTTGGCATGTGTGAGGACCTTGTTTCCATTACCTTAAGGCCTGAATAGCGACACAGCTCCCCTCGCCACGCACCTGAAAGCTATGCAGTCTTGTTTATGCTTGTTTGACTGTCTCTCTCAGTTCCATGTGTTCTTGTTTCCCATTTAGCTCTAATTGTCATGAATAGCAAGTGTTTTTTACCTCTATTGTCATGTCTGTGCACAATAGCACAACAGTCAACAAAGCAGTGAAAAGAGTTGACACACACACTTGGTCTATTGATTTAAGATAACTGTGATTTACGAACTTAGTTTTCACGGACTGAACGTCACAGTATATGATCTTCTCTTCTTTACTTTTTGTTCTGTGTAAGTATGACGTTCTGTGGGGGACAGTGGATGCCAGGGAGCTAGTACGAGGCAGCATTTGTCTTCATCCAATATATTTCGGTTTGCATAGTAACTGTTTGTAAATAAAATATTAAGGACCAATCATATTTTTTCTGAGGACAGGAGTCTGGAGGACAGGAGTCGTTTTTTACGAATGTCTGTTCCTGCTTGTTTGTAACAAGAATCCCAGAGACCTGCATAAGTTCACATATAGGTTCTTTAAACAGAAGGGTTTTGGTTGTTTCTTTTTTAAATACCTTTTAAATATCTTTGAGCTTTTCAAGATATCGTACCAAACGTTTTTTAAATATAAGGCCTACATAGTCCAAAAGTTTCTGCTCTTATAAAACCAGCATCCGTTCAATAACATAAAACGCATCTTCTTAAGCCCTTTTTTTGCCCATTAATGGTCATATCATATTATCTCTCTCCACGCATCTTTCCATTTGTGCTATTTTGTTTCTGCGTAATCCTGTTTGCTTGCATTTATGTTTTCCCCTTTATGTTGCAATATGTGGCTTTGCATAGTAGTCTGCATGACATTTCAGAGTGAAACGTTTTTTGTCCACTGATCAAAAACAAACTCAGAAAATCAATATAAAATAATAGTGTCTTTAATCCCACCATTGTATAAATTTAAATAAAACTTTCCGTTTTTTATTTAGCAGAAACACACAATGACTAGAAAATGGAACTAGAACTGGACTAGAACAGTTTATGACTGGAAATGTTTGTATTGTTACATAATCTCCATTGGGAAGAAAGAGGACTGTAGTTTTGCTCATGATCCACAGTAATAATGTTTGTTTTTGTATTGTTTGGAGAAAAAATATTTATGGATGTACAAAATGAATGCAACACAAAGCATCAATATTCCTTGGCCATCAAAGGCCCTGTTTCTCCCATCCCTTCTCACTGAGATTTACCATTTGCAATTGATTCTTGTCACTTGAACCTTTAGACATGTTTGGGCTTGTGTGTGTTAGTGAATGAGTGAGAGAGGTAGATACCTCAGTGTAACCTGGGCTGTTCCACCACTGTTCCTCAGCTTCACTCTGCGCCTGAAGATCTGCCCCCCCTCACCTGCCCACTCCCTGATGAACCTTATCCCTGGAGATACTCGGCCCTCACCACGCGTGTCGCCACGTGTTCCGCTACGCGGCCTACCAGTGCCACAGGTCAACATCCAGATGGAGACAGAGGAAACTGGGGTCTACTCCACAATTCCAAGTAGTCACTCTAATGTCAGCTTTTACCCAAGGAATGACCCATACCGGACCACTAAGACTAACATTTATCCCTACAGAAAAACACATTCCCAGTTGTATGACAGTGAGACAACTCTGTAGAAAGATATATTTATACTCAGATATACAGACTCTACCAAGCTGGAACACTTATAGAAAATAACTACTATTAACAAATAAACAAAAAAATGAATGACGCAAAACATTAAAACCTAAATTTGAGATCCATCAATTTTGCTGCCCTTAATGTAAATTTGGTCATGTAATTACCAGTTAAAGTTACATTTGTAGTTTCCACATCTATGGTTATTAACTCGATGTCTATCACTAAAATATATAAAAAATGTTGTTCTTGCTGAGCCTCTCCACTCCTAACCCAAACCTGAATTCAAAAAAAATATTTAACAGAAAAGAAACAACCAAAATAAACACCAAATAAATACATATTACCAGTATTAGAATTTATTTTGTTCAGCATAACATTATTTCTGCTCTGTTGATTATTTATTAATAGCATTTTCAGAGAATCTCTTTATTAGGCCTTTCAATAATCTATGTTCTTGAGAAATACTCCTGAGATACTGATTTCAGAGTTCAGTTAATTTACTGGTTAAAGGATTTGCAAATGCTTGTTAAATAATAAAACACTTTTGAAAATCTCTAGAATCCAGAAAGTTTTTTTTTCTCCATTTACAAGTGTATGTATGTGTATTTTATTATGATCGTGATCACCATAATTATTTCTTTTTTTGTGTGTGACAAAGACGGTCTGTCACACTTCCGGTATCTGTAATGCCAGACAGTTCGCGTTTGTTGTTAGTTTAATAGATTATAGCTAGCTGGAAGGCAGAAAGCAGCTAACCATAGCTAACTTCAACCATGGAAGAAATGGCTGTGTTCAACGACAAATTAAGTTCGTTCACAATGGCACAGTTAAACGAGTTGCTTGAAGACGACGAAAAGCTCAATAGCATTATTAAAGAAATGGATGAGGTGAGTTTCATTTGGATCCATGGTGCATTATAACGTTAGCTTAACAAATTTAGCCAACGTCTTTAGCTAGCTAACTATCCCAATGACGGAAGCTAATGTTACCTATATAGCTAGCTAACGTCATATTTTGATAAAAACTACGATTTGGAGCTGACTAGTTACTCTGCTACTGCAATTTAAATAAAACGTATCTGCTTTCTAGGTCGCAACTTTCACTGTAATTTTAGGATTACCCAGGTACAGCAATCTGAGTCATCTTTTTTTTTTTACACAAATGTGTAACAAAGCATTCAAATGGATCAAGTGTCTCAGCTGAACACATTACTTTTCATGTTTTTTCCGTGGTCATTGTTTATGAACAAGCATTAAGGACAAGCTGTTCAGTTGTTTAGAATTATGCAATGTAAACTAGTTAATCGTCCACTCACAGAAAAAAGACTGGTTGTAGTGACTTGGGAGTAAAGTGGACATAGCTTTTTAATATCGTAAATACCCGTAGTTACCACCAATCGGATCCATGGGGCTAATTATATGATAAACGTTATTGCCAGTATTGGTTGGGAAATGGTCAGATATGACTGTAAGTGACAACAGTCGTCAGACGACTAATTAATTATTGCATTAAAATAAATCTAGCACTTTTATAACTCGATCAAAAACGGTCAAGTCTGTTGACTCTTCTGCAACTAAATCTTCTGCATTTAGTTGTTTGTTGTTTGTTCTAGATGATGTTACATCTTTGAAATGCAAAAATGTTATGTAAATGTTTGACCTCATAGGGAATTTGCGTCCAAGAATGGGAAACTACAAACCTTTGACTTTGTATGTTTACTGATGCTGGTCCAGAGATTACATGTTTGCATATATTTTTTGTATTTTTATAAAATGCAAATCCAATTGTTTATATATATATATATATATATATATATATATATATATATATATATATATAAATACATCTCTGACTCTAAGTAAACAATGTTAATTAATTACAGTTTGACTCCAGTCTTGGTCATTGATTCAGACCTTTAACTTTGGTGTTGAATGCCGTTCCCATTTATGTTGTTGTTGTAGTGTATGCCTTTGCACTGACAGAGGTTAGTTGTATTGGAATTGTCTTAACAACAAGGGCAAAAGGCAGAAGTCCATGTCATCAGTGTGTCAACTTGTCAGGTGAACACTTGATTGATTTAAGCTGGACATAGCAAAGCTGAGAATAGCCAAAAGGTTCAATTGGGTATCAGGGAGTCTGTTTTAATGGTTACTCAGCACCGATATTCAACTCTTATGTAGAGATAAGGAGCAGAGGGTCAGCCATACAGTTTCAAGTTTCCAAGTTCGAAAGTTAATAATCACAACGGAAGTGCTAGAATCTATCTAGGCACGTCCTCTGTATGCCAAGATTTCCAGGTCAAGGTTTTCATCCAGATCTCTTGCCCAGATTCCTGAACCCTGAACCATGAGACACATTGAAACTTGCGTACAAGTATTTCTGATGATGACTTTCTGCTCTCTCCGTGTTGAAAGAATAGCAGCTGTGACTGATCAAGACGGCAAGTCCATACTGCGAACAATCACGATTGACCCGTTGTCTTTGAATGATTGGTCAAAGCATTGGGGCGCTGTGAAACTCCATTACTTATGTGTTCAGCAGAGCTTTAGTCTTCGTTTATTTTGTTAGTTATAAAGGCGTTATTTAAAAGTAATTTGTAAAGTAACAATACCAAACCCGAAAAACCAGTATGGAATACCAGTACACAATAGAAGGCTGAAATGTTTTGTTTAGTTTAACTGATTCAGATATACTGCTGATATTCTAAATGAATCTCTGATAATATGAAATCAGTAATCATTGAACATTATCAAATCCGAATATCATGTTCTAATTGTCCATCTGACCTATAAAGCCGGCTATTGTCTGAAAGTCACAGTATGTAGTCACAGTTTTCGCCTCCAGTTTCAGATCCTTTACTGAATCTTTCAGGAGTTGACTTCCTTTTTTGTTCTATGAAGGCAGATCTACCAACATCATCACAAAGTGTGCTTTTCAAATGTGCAAGTAAGTCCAACTAATTGTTCAATCCTTCTGCCTGTTTCTCAGATGCGAGAAGTGCAGCAGATCAAGGATCTAACCCAGGCCAGCAATATGAGTTTAGCTGAACAGAACCTTCGGCTGCAGCCCAGCCTGGACCACCAGAAGAACCAGCTGACCAAGCACTATGGCCACCTTCAGGAGCTGTACGACAACTACCAGCTACGCAAGTCCACTCTAGGTACACCATATAGATAAGCCCAATTGAACTACAGACAAAAGATCACAAATACAATGTGGTCCTGAAGTAGACCCGCTGTGTTTCTGGGTGGGGTTCACAGTGCAATTGGAGATGCCCCTCATTCCAGGACTAAACTTAACCTGCTTCACTTTTCATAACGTTTCTTTGTTTAGAAATGTTGCCACCTTCTCTGGCTCCTCATTTGGGATTCCACCCAAACAGGCCAGACTGGTTTGGCTGGTTCTTGTTAGTACCTGTTGCAATACATGTGACTCATGTATTTTGACTAGATGATGTTTCATAACAGAGCTCTTTTAAAGCATTGGTTGAGTATTGAATTGCCTACGACTCATACCTAATGTACTATTGACTTTAAGAAAACCCCTGCTAGTATCATCAGAGAGGCTCCATAGGTTCATCTGGAGTACTTGTATGGGTTTGCTATTCTAAGTGCTGGCACATTCATAGTTGACCAAATTCATCACTATTCTTTCGATGCAGAATTACATAAATGGTTGGTTCATTCTCAAGTTAATTGACAGTCGAAACCTATATGTTAAATAATATAAGATCAATTTAAGTATAAGGCTACTTTTTCATGTTTTTGAAATTAAAGTACAAGTAAAAGAAAATATAAGCACTCAAAAATATCCTTTTTTCCATCTATTTCTTTCCCTCTATTTCTTGCTTTTTTCTTTCTGTAACTCAGATTACAGCTCAGGGAACAGTTCTCTGGACATAATGCTTGCCCTGCTGCAGGCTGAAGGAGCAAAGATAGAAGAAGAAACTGAGGTGAGGCACACTATTCTATTTACGCATACATATAGATTGTGCCTTATCACTGGAAAATAGCTGTTGCAAATTTGATCCTGTCATACAGTATTATACAGAGACTAGTATAACAATATTTAAAACAATGACTTGCTAATGCTCATTTTTATGGATGCGTGTATAACTGTCTTATGTATTTGATGTCATTATGATCATACATGTATTTTGCCATGCAATTGGTCTAATTCAAAATGCCAAAATATCTAGATTTCCTCTAATGTTTTTTCCCTTGCGAAAAAAGGGATTAAATAACAATGGAATAAAAAATACTCCACATTTCACTTTCCCAATCTTTATAGCACATACAAACTGGCCCGGCAGTTTGTTTTTGGTTCATCAATGTTGTTTTTCCAAAGATCGTTGGAAGTTAGTGGCCCTTGAGTACACCTGGCAGTGCTTGCTATTCCGAGTTATTCATAATTTGTCCGAAGGTCTATGAGGTTATATCTTAACTAGTGACAAAATATTTTGGTTCCACCAGCTTTTGAAATGTTTGTTAGCTCTTATTTCCAATCTTGAAGTAGGCCTAAGAGACTCGGCTGAACAATTTGACAGAAGATAAACTTAAATCAATCCGTTCTGGCAAACACAACCATTTCACAAGCAAATCTTCATGAAGTTTAATACAAGAATGTGTGTATGGTGGTGGTCTCACTGCTGCTCCTTTTCCTCAGATCATGGCCGACTCCTTCCTGGATGGGGAAGTCTCTCTTGACAGTTTCATGGACAGTTACCATAGGAAGCGCCGCCTAGCCCACCTTCGCCGCATCAAAATTGACAAACTCCGTGAGATAGTCCTCAAGGGGCCACTGCAGACCAACTCCACCTCCGCCAACCTCTCATCCTTGCCCAATCGACCACATGAACTACCCACCTCTCCTTCCTTTCAGGCTAACGGATCCCCCTCTCCCACCCCCACTAGAGCACCACCTCCAGCCCCATTGCCGTCCCAGCCCAGTGCCCTACCCTACCCTGTCATCGCCTACCCTGCCCTGCCTAGTATGTCTCCCAGCAGCTACCCCAGCAGTCCCTACATGGCCCAGTCCTATCCCTCTCCAGTCTCCCAGCACCCAGCCCCCTCTGCTCGCTTACCCTCCAGAACTGGCTTCATCATGCAATGATAAGAAGGGAATCTCAGGGGTCTGTGGACTGACCCTTAGATTGTGACTAAGTGCAAGCAGCAAGGACCCAGCTGTTGTAGAAAACATGGAAGATCTGCAAGTGACGTCTCTAGAAAAGTACCCTACTGTCCCATAGACTCTGCTCTGATGATCTGCTAAGTCAATTAGAGATTTTAAAATGTCTAGTCCGTTGACTCATTTCCTGATCTTTTGGAAAAGAAACTAGAACATGTAATGATGTACTAAGCAGTTGATAGATATAACCTGACCTGGTTATGTGACACCCTCTAGAATGGGTGAGTGAGAAAGTAAGCTAATGTGTCTATTTTACCTTTCCTGACTTGGGTACTTTGTCAAAAAAAGATAGTAGGTCTTGTGAGATCAGGCAACCTTCAGCACTCACTCCAAGGTTCATTTTCCGTTTAAGGACTGATTTAAGTAGTCCACCAGAACCACCTTGCACACTTTTTTTTATCTTTTAAAATACATTAAGATGTTATGATTAATATTTGGTTATTTTTATTCAGTCCTTTGAGTTGGTAATGTAGATACTCTTTTTATGCAAATATGTTTATTGATGTCTTTTTGTTTAATGCATAGTGTCAGACACTCCCTGCTCTTAGTTTTTGGGAGCTTCAACATTTTTGGCTGCTTTTAGTAATCTGCAACCAAAGATGTTTCCATCTCTTTTATCCATGATGTAGCTGTTTATTCTTAGCAATGGTTTCTTGTAATTGTAAATTAGGTTTTATGTATAAACTTAGAACTGGATAATCGTGATGACATAGATGCGTGCATTTCCAATTAATCATCCCAAGGATTGAGTTAACTGTGCACATCTTTTATATACCATGCCATACTGGCCTTTCTTGAAGTCAGTCTAATACATCATTAATGTCTTTCCTTGGTCATTAGTGTTGCGTATACCTGCATCTCAGTAGAACAAATAATATGATAACGCGTACCTTTTAAGAGAAAAATAATTGATGAGGGACTTGGCCATTTGAGAATAATCATACACTGTTAAATGTAGCTCCAATCCTAGGTCAGGGAGCAGGGGCACACTAAATCAGGTAATGCAGAAATATGCCACAACTTAAGCAACTGATCATACAGAATGGCTTTGATATGTCCTGCAGAATTAAGGACAGGCCATAAGAAAGTTGTTCTGATTCTGGGGCCAAATGGGTGAGGTTATGACAATTATTTTGAGCTTATTATATTCCCTTATGGTCTATACTTGTTGCCAGAATTATACACATTTTGGCTACATATACTGAATGGGTTTCATTGAAGAGATCGAGTGGCTATTTTTTGGACTTCAGAAATTGTCTTCAAGGTACTCTTGTTTATGCATTAACTTCCTCTGCATAGATCCAGGAAATTGGCATGTCCTATATAGCTAATCAATAAAACAAATTGTGACAAAAAGTGTTTTTCTTTCATTGCAAAGATTCATACCCGTTAAGCCAAGCCATACGGAAGGCATTTCAAATAGATTTAGCAATACAAAATTGTGACATGAATAACTTGATAAACCATATATATATATACCGTATGCACATATATTATATGTATCTTACCTAAAATTCTGTTAATTTAACTTGCCAAACTAGGCACATGCTATCAGTCAAAACCACAGGAATTTTCAGCAAGTTACAAATTGGTGCAAATATAGGCTATCTTATGGGTCTTAGCTTGCTACATTAATAAAAGCATATAGACAGGCATAAATTGTATGGTACAAAGTGTAATATTTTGAGTACAGCTAAACTGCATAACTGTCAGCTTATGCCCTATGCCAGGGGTGTCAAACTCAAATACCCAGTGGGCCAAAATGTAAAACCTGAATAAAGTCGCGGGCCAACATTGAACAAATTAACCTTTTAATATGGACCCAAAAAAGTTTTGCTTTAACATTGAATATAGAACAAGCATCGCTTATTACCATACAATATATAATTTAATAGTGGAGACATGCAAAATCGAATTTCAAATGAAAAAACACATCAATGGCATTCATTTATTAAATTAATAGTAATTTGGTATTGTCTCGCGGGCCAAATATAATTACCTCGCGGGCCAAATTTGGCCCGCGGGCCAGAGTTTGACACCTATGCCCTATGCCAACATGTTAAGTAGTTGCAGGTAAACACAGCCAATGTATACCATCAATCTTGATAGTTGTCCAAAACATGTACTTTCAGGTGGCACCAGGTAGAAAATGAAAAACAGAAAAAGAAATCTAACAATTTAGTCCAACGAAAAGGACGGTTTTTAACTAGGTGTCTTGAAAATATTGTTATTTCAATACCTGAAAGATAAACTAACAACTTCCAAAAATGATATATGTAATAACTGGACTTCCAAAAATGTATATATAATTTAAAATAAATGTAATCAATCTTACCAATTATCTACTGCAATAAATGGGTGAACAAAGACAATTTTGTGAACAAGAACTTTTAATAAATCACAAGTTGCCCATAAAACAAAACACATGTTCACTCTTCTCCCTCCTCAGCCTCTCCCTCCACAGAATCAACTCCCACCTCTTCATAATCTTTCTCCAGGGCAGCCAGATCCTCACGGGCCTCAGAGAACTCGCCCTCCTCCATGCCCTCACCAACATACCAGTGCACAAAAGCACGCTTGGCATACATCAGATCAAACTTGTGATCCAGACGAGCCCATGCCTCTGCAATAGCAGTGGTATTGCTAAGCATACAAACAGCCCTCTGCACCTTGGCCAAATCGCCTCCTGGTACCACTGTTGGGGGCTGGTAGTTAATCCCAACCTGCAAGACATAGATGAACAGTTAGAAACCTTACTGGACACCATGGAAATTCATTTTTTACGCTTAAATAGAAATGTACCTTGAAACCAGTAGGGCACCAGTCTACAAACTGAATGGTGCGTTTGGTCTTGATGGTAGCAATGGCAGCATTGACATCCTTGGGCACCACATCTCCGCGATAGAGCATGCAGCAGGCCATGTACTTCCCGTGGCGTGGGTCACACTTCACCATCTGGTTGGCAGGCTCGAAGCAGGCGTTGGTGATTTCTGCCACAGACAGCTGCTCATGGTAGGCCTTCTCAGCTGAGATAACGGGAGCATAGGTGACCAGGGGAAAGTGAATACGGGGGTATGGTACCAGATTGGTCTGGAACTCTGTCAGGTCCACGTTGAGTGCTCCATCAAAGCGCAGTGAGGCAGTGATAGAGGATACAATCTGGCCAATTAGACGATTGAGGTTGGTGTAGGTGGGACGCTCAATGTCTAGATTGCGGCGGCAAATGTCATAAATGGCCTCATTGTCTACCATAAAGGCACAGTCTGAGTGCTCCAGGGTGGTGTGGGTTGTTAGAATGGAGTTGTAGGGCTCTACCACAGCTGTAGAAACCTGGATTCAAAAACACAAAAGCACTAGTTAAAGAAAGGTGAGAGGGGCTTTAGCTAAACCAATATTAATATAATTATCTAATTTCAAAAAATTGTAACTCATTGATAAACAAGGACTCAACATTTGTAATAGACAATTATAGGAACATTATTATTATTTATAAAGTGCCAACGGACAGACTACGTCTCTTTTGCAGCAGTGCCGTTTCCAAGGTAGGTAATGCAGAATAAAATAAACCAACCAAGAAATCCTTTAATATCACAAATCATAATTTTTTTAACACCATGAAAAAAATAAAATAACAGGTAGTCCGCCACAGAGGTGCTTAGCACACAATGTATTTTGTCATATGATGTTATTGTTGTAGGAGTCCACTTTGGTGCCATAGCAACCATGGAACTCCAACATGTACAGGTAATTTTATGAAAAAAAGCCCAGTGTTAAATATTTCTATTTACCTGGGGTGCTGGATAGATGGCAAATTCAAGTTTGGACTTTTTGCCATAATCCACAGACAGCCTCTCCATGAGCAGAGAAGCAAAGCCAGATCCAGTTCCACCACCAAAGCTATGGAAGATAAGAAAGCCCTGAAGTCCAGTGCACTGGTCGGACTGGGGTGGAGAAAAAAAAAATCTGGTTTCAATGGATATGTTTAGCTGTATCGCAAATAGAGGCTGAGACATTTGCAAGTACATAAATTAAACTGAAAGTACAAAATTTACCAGCTTGCGAACTCTGTCCAAGACCAAATCAACAATCTCTTTGCCAATGGTGTAATGGCCACGGGCATAGTTGTTGGCAGCATCCTCCTTTCCAGTAATTAACTGTTCTGGGTGGAACAACTGCCGATATGTCCCTGTTCGCACCTCATCTGTGTGCAATTGAAAGTATATGGTTAATTGATGCCAAACCAAGCAAAATAAACAATTTACAGAGTAACAGAATGGAAAAGTTTGCATGTTTCGTGTTGGTACGGTAACTTTGAATCAGAATCTTACCCACAACGGTTGGCTCTAGATCAACAAACACAGCCCTGGGCACATGTTTCCCTGCCCCCGTCTCGCTAAAAAAGGTGTTGAATGAGTCGTCTCCACCACCAATGGTCTTATCGCTAGGCATCTGGCCATCTGGCTGAATCCCGTGCTCCAGACAGTAGAGCTCCCAACAGGCATTGCCGATCTGCACCCCGGCCTGACCAACGTGGATGGAGATGCACTCACGCTACGTGAGAATTGGAGGGAAAATAGGTAGCATCAGAGTTAACTTGAGTGTTATTTCCAAGTTCGCAAACAATTACCTTGCTGTGGAACGTTAAAGTGTAGCAAATTCAAATGGTAATCTTTCTAAATTAAACATTTTGTCAAACGGTTATTATATTCCATTGCTTCTGACATTAACTAAGGTCAGACGCAGCAACATTTAACGGTTGCTATGTATGGTTAGCTAGCCAATTATTGGAACGTAGCGCTACTAGCTAACGTTACAGTTAATATAACGTTACATCGCTAGTAAGATATAAAGTTATACTCACCATGTCTGTAGAATTTTAATTGTATTGTGTAAATCAAAAGTAAATAAATTAATGAACAAGGAACGATAGAAAGATATCTTGTGCTACAAGTTGTTGTAAAGGGTGGATTTTTTTTCCCTTGGCGCTGTCACTGCAACGGTAAACGGCCAAAGTTTGAAAAACAGTTGACGATCCAGTTATATATATAGACAAAAAAATACACCCTCCCCTTTCACCTTCAATTGGCTAAATGTCATAAAACTTGACTTATTTTCCCTGTCAATCACAATTTTCTCTTTTGTCATTGGCCCATAATATCAATTTCAAAAACAAACGTTTCCAACAGCTTTGCTAGGTGTCTTGTGTTGTTCCACAGAACACCCTACTTTAAGTGTATCACACTTGTTATTTTTCAAAATTTGCATTTTTTAAATAGGCTAGCGGGATGACAGCTAGCAGCAAGACAGACAGCACTTATAAAGTATTTGGTTGACATTTCATGTTAACTGATGTGTTACGGACAAAGCCATACAATACTTTGGCCAACATTGTCTATTTGGCCAACACATTAGATAAATCATTTTTTATGGGGGGGGGGGGGGGGGGGGGGGTGGGACATTTGTTAAATTGATTTCAAAAATTTTGAATGGTTAATTGGAGGGCCCCTAATATAATTGAAAGAGCACCAAACTCAGATTTAAAAAAGAGTTGCCAGAGGGATATCTGATTGTCAGGAGGACCCTGTTCAAATAGGTAACTTAGTCGTAGCATACAGCACTGACTATACTGTATATTCATGGCTGGTTCTTGCTTTCAGATGGTTTACTTTGTAACCTTTATTTATTATATCTTTAAAGGGCTACAGTTAGAAGCGGCAATCCTGCTCTTGCCATCTCTGTTTAGGGAAAACCAATCTCTCCTATTCTGTATTGAAAATGTGAGCAATTAGGAAATGTTATATTAAAAATGTTTTGATAGTGCAACTAGGTTGTAATTGAGGATTGTGCCGACCTCTCCTTGGTACTCAATCTGAGACTCGGTGTTCTTGGGGTGGAGTACATTAAAGGACTTAACTCTCATGTTCCTAGCATGTTTTGAAAACAAACTAAGGGAATGCCAAAGTGAACTTAACCCTAAAATAAAATGCATTTTTATTAAATTAATCTTTGAGATTAATCGTTAATCCCCCACATTGAAGTGTTCATCGCTTGAAGTTAATATTTATTACATTTTGTTAATACATCCCATGGACATCAAATGTACCCCTACTATAGAATGGCTCATGTTTCCTGTGAAATCTAAAGTTTCTACGTATTAAATGTAATGAAAAATATACATAATATTTATTTATGTATTACATATAGTGGTGTATCCTGGGGCCCAAGTGAAAAGGAACTGAAGTAAGGCATCCTAGCCCAGTGAGCCTCTGCTCCTCAGCATCATTGAGAGGACGTCTCTCTGCATTCAACCCAGTGGTTGAACCCACAGCCTGCTGCCCGTGACCTGGCTTGAGATTAGAGCAGAGCCATGTTCCCCCTCTGCTCTAACCAAATAATAAACTTTTTATAGCCAAAGGTTCTTCAAATGAATAATATCCCGGATCAGGGTTATATCTGAATGCAATAGGTTTGAAAAGTACTCAGAACCTTTCACTTTTTGCACACTTTCTGTGTTATATAATTAATTACAATTTTTATAAATTCACGTATTTGGCCATCAACGTAGACACAATTACCCATGATGATATAGTGAAACCTGTTTGTGATAACTTTTACCAATTGATAAAAATTTCTAAGCTGAAATATCTAATTTTTATGCTATATGGCTATATGACGAGCAACTGTGCAAAAAAGAAATCTCTGACTATCCTTGCTATTGTCCTATATTACTGAGAATATATGTTCCTTTTCCATTGGCACATTGGTTAAGACTCTGTCGCTAGCGACAGCTAGTCTTCCCTTACTAGGATGAGGGTCACACTTATTTATTCATTATGTAGTTTGCCAATCAGCCTCAGTGGGGATGAGGCTCTGTTGTATTGTTAAATGAGGGCTATGTGAATCTGGAAGGAGGATAGCAACAAGAATTACAGTATGTTCTTTGATTTCTCCAGTACTTTCAAAATAGAACCACATATTCACACCCACTCCCTCCATCTTTTATTAAGTGAACTCTTAATTATATTTCAAACAAACAGGCCTATATTTGTTACATCTGAGATTTTCATACCAGTCAACACCAAATAGCAACCTTCACAGACTACATTGTATTTTTGTGACTTCAGGCATATCCAATAATTATGCCACAAGTCTATGCTAGATGGATAATTTAGGGTGAAGCCTTGGGATATGAGAATATCACCAATTTGTTTGTTGGCTCATTATCTTGTCTTAGAATTAGAATGCATAATACCAGAGGTTGAATATTATTCAATATTAATAAAATACCTATAAAAATGCATCAATTTGAAATCAAAGTGAAAAAAAGAGTGAGGTCATATGCCTACCTTAGATATTTGTTAAACCTGATAAATTGAATTCCATAAATGTTTAAAATACACCTGGGAAAGCTGTTTTTTTATATAAATAATTCTAGATGCTCCTCATATTCCATGGGGAAAAAAACACAAAAATAAAGTCTTTGCAGTTGTTGACCTTTTCAATGTGTTACTGGAACTGGAATTTGAAAAACATTGAATTGACAGCAAGATCAGTTTCAGTTCAACAAAAATCCAGGAGCAAAAACTTTGAGTTGTAGGTGGGCTTTTGGGAGATCTCTATTTAGTCAGTTGGCTGACAGCTGAATCTGCAAGCATGAGGCAGTCAACTAGTTGTATAATTTCAATCAGCCCTCTATACTAGTCGATTGAATAATACATGGCTTTGTGCAGTCCTGTGGTATACATTAGACAGGAAAAAAATGCATTTGCACATCAATAAGTGTTTCTCTTTAGAGTAAAAGTACAATTCAATTATAATAAATCTGCAGAGGGACTGAGAAAAGGTAGGCAACCAGAGCTAGACAGCAGCAGTCTGATGCATTTTTCCTTAGAAGAGTAGTAAGTCTCCTCAATGGGTGCAATGCACAAATCAGATAAACGCAAATGAAAGTCTGAACTGTCAACTACATATTTCTTTATTTTAGTTAGAGCCCCTTTAAATTGAGATTAAACTATGAAATGTAATATAACTAGTTGGTGGGAATAGCAAAGAAAGTCTCTTGCAGTATGGCACTCCTCAATACCCCTCTTCACCTCCTTATTCTAAAGAGTTGATGGCAAAGTTGACACCTTTGGTTGGCATTGGCACAACCACACCCTGCAGGAGATACTAACCTACAGAAAAATCCACAAATTAGCAATTACCAATTTCAACTAGCAAATACAAAAATGAGCCAAGACCAAAATAACAGGAATGCTTCAACTTTATTGGAATTTGAAAAGGAATGAGAACTTGAGTGGGGATAGGTGGGAGGGTATTTAGATTTGAGGGATGTTGGGAATAAAGATGAGACATCGTTGACAGAAGAGGCATTATTTAAATGCCACCACGGAGGCGCAAAACCAGGTGGAGGGTGGACTCCTTCTGAATGTTGTAGTCGGAGAGCGTACGGCCATCTTCCAGCTGCTTACCAGCAAAGATCAGACGCTGCTGATCTGGGGGGATGCCCTCTTTGTCCTGGATCTTGGCCTTGACATTCTCAATGGTGTCACTAGGCTCCACCTCAAGAGTGATGGTCTTGCCAGTGAGGGTCTTGACAAAGATCTGCATTCCTCCCCTCAGACGGAGCACGAGATGGAGGGTTGACTCCTTTTGAATGTTGTAGTCAGAGAGCGTACGGCCATCTTCCAGCTGCTTACCAGCAAAAATCAGACGCTGCTGATCTGGGGGGATGCCCTCTTTGTCCTGGATCTTGGCCTTGACATTCTCGATGGTGTCACTAGGCTCCACCTCAAGAGTGATGGTCTTGCCAGTGAGGGTCTTGACAAAGATCTGCATTCCTCCCCTCAGACGGAGCACAAGATGGAGGGTTGACTCTTTTTGAATGTTGTAGTCAGAGAGAGTACGGCCATCTTCCAGCTGCTTACCAGCAAAGATCAGACGCTGCTGATCTGGGGGGATGCCCTCTTTGTCCTGGATCTTGGCCTTGACATTCTCAATGGTGTCACTAGGCTCCACCTCAAGGGTGATGGTCTTGCCAGTGAGGGTCTTGACAAAGATCTGCATTCCTCCCCTCAGACGGAGCACAAGATGGAGGGTTGACTCCTTTTGAATGTTGTAGTCAGAGAGAGTACGGCCATCTTCCAGCTGCTTACCAGCGAAAATCAGACGCTGCTGATCTGGGGGGATGCCCTCTTTGTCCTGGATCTTGGCCTTGACATTCTCGATGGTGTCACTAGGCTCCACCTCAAGGGTGATGGTCTTGCCAGTGAGGGTCTTAACAAAGATCTGCATCTTGACACTGGAAAAAGATAAGTAAAAGGTGTTAGCAAGGCTAAGAACTGTCAATTCTCAACTGAATTAATCTTAAAGCTTAACATTAAAACGGCATAACAGTCAAAGTAAATTACATGGTTAGACATTTGCATTCATGCAATGATGTAAAAGCTCCTCCTGAAAAGGGGCTGCAACCTTGCTGACGTTTACATAACTGGGCCTCCACAGATAATGGTGTTAGTGACTTGCACGCCACCATTTTGGAACGAGCTCCATTACATAGATAATTTGTTAAGACTTTACAAATAAATATATTCATCATTTGCCCACACAACGTATGAAATAGTATCCAAGTTACTGAGGTGGGAGAGGCTCGTTTTCTTAGCTACGATTCGTTAACAGTATTGGTTCGCGGTTTTTAAGCTAGCCAGGTTCGGTATGCCGTGAAATGAAGTAATGTAATTTCGGAGCTTTGGTGCTGGTGGTAACAAAGGCTAACGTTACATGTTTAGTCACGTACTGTAAACCTAACTTTACGTAAATTTTGTCAAGAAATCAAGTTGGACTACCATTAGCTGTCGTCGATTAACCTCTTCATGGTTCATTGTAAACAGCGAATTAATACAACTTTGCCTCACGGTATTAACTTACTCGATTAGGTTAACGTTAGTTTGTTAAAATGGGTTTTGAGTCACTGGCGTTTAAAGCTAACGACGAAAGGTAACGTTTACTAACATGTCATCTTGCCCCCAGCAGTTTCTGTCGACAGCGTTAACGATCACTACTTAATGTAACGATACTAACATTGAACCTACTCAAATAAAATGTGATATTTGGTGCAAGTGCGTAGTCATTGAAGTGCTCGTTTCCACAGGCCCTACTTACAAACAAATTTTCCCCGCTGGTGTTCTAACGTCTCTTGATCTTCTGTGTTGTTCAGGGACGAGTCTGTATTGGCAAACAAAGGGCTGTGGTCTTTATACTACACGACAGTCATATCACTCCGCTCTTACGCCCATGGAACTATACATTGCGGATTTCGAAAAAACTATAATTTGAGACTGACAGGCAACGGTTTCTTTAGGCATACAGGATAATATGCATATACAATATATGGGAATAATTTTTCTGTGAATTTTGTCTTGTAAATCCAAGTACAACAAGGCAAGTAACGTGATCGCCAAGTGCTACACAGGCGGATTAATATAATTTGTCGCGGAAAACATAGCAACTCAACAGTGGTTGCGCTTGGTTGAGCAAATATAACCGGAAAAAGACTGATTCGTGATCGACTTTGGACTTTTACTTTAGATATCTCTTCTGACAAATAGTTTACTGTCATTTGATTTGATCATATTGTACAGACTGTCATTTCGTACTCTAAGCTCTTGATATAGGTTACTTTTTAAAAGTGACACTAGACTGCCAGTTCACATCTTGTTGTCTGATAGGCCTTCTGGAATAATGTTATGCCATTTATCATGTCTTCCACACGAAGATTTTATAACCTACCTCACACTGGGGTACCTTTTTCAGGAGACAATATTGAACTCAATATATATTGGCTCGAAATCCACAGAATAGGCTATTCTACGAGCCTGCATTCTAATGGCTTAAAATCAATGAATTTATTGCCCCATGATTTCATGCATTTAAACCACAGACGGTCTTTGTGCTCTGAATGATCTAGCCTAATCAAAATGGGCGTTTACTGTATAGGCCTATGTTACTAAATCAATGAAACCTCAGATGACCAAGTCAGTCAGTCAGTCAGTCGTGACCAAGGATAACACAGCATTACTGATCTGACCCAATAAAATAGCTTATAGAAGAAATTAGTACAATTCTTAGACCTACTTATCCCACCCCCCTGAACTGACTACGCACTAATTGCCTTTCCTCATTGACATGTAGCCTACATTGAACCCATAGCAAAGAGTACACAGTTGTACAACTCTTATCTCGGAGCCAACTAGTCAGTCAGGTTCTGTAACATCACGTGTCAATTCTCTACACCTCAAGTCAATGGTAGTTCCCAAACTGCACTTAAATGTTTTCAGTGGAATGATTTGTACCACACCCATACTGTATGTCCTGGAGATAGCCTAGGTAAATACACAAACAGTTTCTGGTTTGCCAAGTAAAGTAGGTAGCTGATGAGCCATGATAATTCCCTATAGTAATTATTGAAGATCATTACATTCAGGTTCTGAAGAATGCACTTGGGACATGGTCATGAAGCGACTTTTAGCTTTTGAATCATACTGGAATTTTCTATCTCTACTCTGATAAAAGATGCATTTCTAGGTCAGGACACCATGGTTCACACTTCACCAGCATGCTCTACTTAAGTCACTACTAATACTTCTACAGTTCCTCTTCTGACTTAAAGTGAAAGTCACTTTTGTCTGACAGAGCCGTGCTGGCGGTTAACCCAGCTTACGGCCATGGGGCAAGGCTACATTTAGCTTACAACCTAACTAACTCAGTATTGACACACAAACATAACATTGATATCAATCATCTCAATTGAGGGTAAGTAGTGACATATTTTATTTCTCAAAAAGCTGAACTACCCCTTTAAGGTTTGAGTCAAAGTCCAGGACAGCCAGTTCCTTTCTAGCAAAAGCATAAAACACACACACACACACACACACACACACACACACACACACACACACACACACACTAAGAAGCCACACGTAAGCGAGCCCTGCTTTGAAAGACTGATGACGTAAGATAGAAACCAAAGCTGCACATATCTCAAAAGCCAACAAAAAGTGACTAATCGCTCATTATCAAACAAGCCTGTCAAACAATGACTGCACAAGAAGCAAACATACTTGCCAAGCAGGCTTCTCTACTGGTAGGTCTGAAAGAGCCATGACACATTTTTAGAAATATTATAATATACTTTTTATTTCAATTTTAACACTTTATTTAGGGAAATCGATAACATGGTTCATTTTTTTGTTTTCTCAAAATGAAAATGTATATTTATCAATCTGCATTAAACATCACATGTACATCAAAATAAATACATCATCTGGTTTTATCCGTTGTTGGTTGAGCTTGGACTGGGAAGGTCAGTTTCTACACCCACAAAATTCCAACCCAGACCCTAAGGCCTGCAGCACAGCTTTATTAAATTATTTTACTCTAATCGGCAATCTCTGGCCAATCAATAACATCCATTCTCCTGTAACTATATAGGAAGTAAAAAAAAAACTAACAAAATAAAAACAGCAATGCTGTTGACCCCAAGCTATGGACTTGAATACCATTTAACTACAGGACAAGCACTAACCTGCTTGTAGTACCAAGCCTTGAAAATGACTAAAGGCAGTAAAGAAATAAAAACAGGAAAGTCCCTTATTGACCCTGTTTTATTCTCTCTTAATGATTGATTAAAGACTGCAGGTAACCCTGGTTAGCACATATGCAACTATAAGTGGATCTGTGACAAACTTCTCCCCTCTACCCTGTTCTGTCTTAAAGTGTAAATTTAGTTCCAAGACTTACACCCAAATTGATATCTAATGATCTATGGCCAATTGAAACTACATACTCTTTTTACCACCACATTCCTCAGTTTTGTCTTGCACCCCTTTATTTATTTACATTCCCCTGTATTTGTTTATGAAATGCTTGACACCCAAGTAAATGGACAAAACGTGTTACAAGGGCATAAGTCTTTCCCCGTGTCCCCCCCCCTGTCCTCCATTCACAGTGTGTCCTCTCACCCCTCCCTTCTTCATCCTCTGCTTCTAATCCCAATCTTCCCGGCCTCTTCTCTCCGCCCTGATACACTCCTACTCTCCCTGACTCTAGCCACCGCATGTCTTCCCCATCCCCAACGCTGCTCCTCAACCAGGGAGTGGCTCTCTACTCTCCACTAATGTTGGGCCCCACGTGGCTTCTGTTGTCCGCTCTGCTTCGGTCTTCAGGGAATTCCCCTCCACAGCCTCAGCACCACTGAGCCTCTCTCTCTCTCTCTCTCTCTCTCTCTCTCTCTCTCTCTCTCTCTCTTTCGATCTTTTCATCCCGGAGGTTGTCGTGCCAGAAGACGAGAGGACAGTCTCAGTGCGCATGGGCGGAGGGGGCTGGACATCAACTGTTCGTATTTACATCACTTCCTCCGGAGAGGAGTGAGGGATAGAGGAAGGGGTGAAGAGGAAGGATGGGCGATCAGGAGGGGTTCAGTTCTGGGCAGCCGTCCGAGGTGCCGAAGGCTTCTCATATTGATACTTCATATTCACGAGTGTCCTGCTGAGAAACGGCAAAGAGAGTGGTCATATTATCTATGAAGTCATGGTGTGTGTGTGTGTGTGTGTGTGTGTGTGTGGGTGTGTGTGTGTGGACTTACCCCTCCTGTCTCATAGAGAGGGTTGTCAAACTCAGTCTCAACAGTGATCTGGCTGTACGGGTGGGGGTAGATAAGCGGCAGCCTTAGGTTTGAGTGATAGCGGCATCTGGTGGACATAAGAGGGATGGCAATCACTTCCAGGTTACACAAACAGGGCCAGCACACAACGCAAGTTCTATGACAAAAGTGATAACAGTCAAAACTGCTTATCCAGCACATTCATTTGTTAATGTCTGACTTCAATACTTTCAAAGTTGAATTAGCATTGAGTAAATGTGAGATACGGTAACAAGGCAGTCAAGCCGCCATTTCCCTAACTCATACTTGGCTTGAGATTTAGAGCAAACAATGTTTATCATCTAATGAGTGGCTGTCTCTATTCCCTGGTGACTACAAAGGGAGCTGGGGAACTGTGTGCTCAGTCATTAACCATCTAGTGTGTTCAGGTTTATTGTTGTCCCGACGTGTCTTTCTGGTCACCAGAGCAGGGACACAATACAAAGGCAAAGCGTCCAGATAACCTGGGCCCGCGGGGCTATCACATGTGCAACCTTCAAACGGTATCCTTCCAGTGGCAGCATATTCAGGTAAAAGGCATTGTACTTGTCTGTCTATAGAGTAGACCGTTAGGCTTACAGGCTTGTAGAGAGGGTGTGAGAGCATAGCATGCTCCTGTCATTGTGTTTGTGACATGCTTTTCATAGTGCGGGTCATCATGACGGTCATCGTGGTTTGGAGAGGGTGGGAGGGGCACTGACCGTGTGAAATAAACGTAAGCCCCGCCCAGCAGCACCGACAGCAGGAGGACCAGGAGAAAGATGACCAACGCCATGTTCCCTCCATCCAGACCCGGGCCTCCTGCCTCAGCAACTGACACCAGAGAAAGCCAGGGTGAAAGTGTAGCAACAGAAATGAGGATCTGGACCAGCCATTACAGCGCGAATGGCTGACACAACTATGGAACTCTCATCGATTTCTAATCCTACTGACTAAACTGAACAAATACAACATCGAGATCTACAGCGCAGGTAAACGCAACAGGAGCGTCATTGAAACAACCCAGCAGGAAGACGGGTGGGCATACAGGTGAAGCAGCCGCACAACATGCATGTTATTCTTTCAGCCTGGGTCATGGTTTGCCGGAAAGCCCCGGGTTTGAAGGACACACTGAACGGGGGCTATTGAAAAGACACTGATGCAAGGGACTCACACCCGAACACACACAGACTCACCTTCCAAAGCATGGTTGTCAAAGCAGTCATGGAGGGCTGCAAGACATTGTTCCATCAGTCAGTGCATACCACAAACGTTACACTCTCAGATTGCACACTGTCCAAAGTCAGTAGAAAGTGTAAAGGTAGGCCTATCATTTCCTTGAGTTAAAAATATATTGCGCCATTGAGTAACATGCATTGGCACATTCAATTCACATACTGAAGCTTAGGAGTGTTTTTAGAACTTGAAGTTACCCTCGTCTACATGCATGTCCACCGTTTTAAAATAGGTTTGCATAGGCATAGAGGGACAAGTCCATTCCGTGCGAAGGAGTCTGTAAAACGCAGACCAAAGCCTCACCCGTGCAGAGAGGAAGTGGACCGCTCCAGAAAGACGGGTTTCCCAGGATGCACTTGATGGCGATCTCTCCAATGGCCTCGTAACCATCGTAGCAGACAAAGGTCAGCGACTCAGCAGGCAGATACAGACGCTTTGACAGGATCTGGTAGCCGTTGTCAGGGAGACCAGGGTTCTCGCAGGAAACGGAATCCTCGGCTAGCAGGAGGATTGCAGGGAAAAGCAAGGGACACATGGAGAATATTTGATTCACAACGTGTATCTTTGGTTTGAACAGGTTTTCTGTCAAAGAAAGGGAACGCATCTTTGATTTGCAAGCGCATCTTTGTTTTGGTCTGTCAGATCGAGGATGTGACTTTGATGTAAGTGTATGTGCGCGTATGTTGGGTTAGAGTTCGCTAATCTGGGGATAGGGTTTTTTTTTTCTGGCGGAAAATAAGAAGGTTTGAGTCAGAGCTCTGCTGACAGGTCTGACAGTCTCAGGCTGAGGCAGCATGACTCATGGGTAATCTCCACCCCCTCTTCCAGGTGGCCAAGGGCTGATTGGTATGCTTCATTAGCATCTCCTTTGCATATCAAACACCTTGCACATAAATGTGAGAAATTAATAACCTTGCAAACACATACACACACACAGACACACTCACACACACACAGACACACTCACAATAATAGGCAAGAGATGATAATGCATCGAACGAAGCATCCTCTCACTCACTTGGACACACACACATGCTGTACACACAAACACACACATATACTCACACACACACACACACACACACACCCACACACACACACACACGCACACGCACACAGATACACAGCCGAAGTAGTGTCAGCAGAACAAAGAGAGTGTCAGGTCTGTTGAGTCCCCTCTTTGCCAGAAATCAAGCAGGCCCACTCATCCTAGATTACATGGCAACTTGAAATTATATTAAAATGAGGTCCTCAGCTCCGGAAAAATAGGGCTGTTTCTGTGCTTGAATGACAGCCTCCGGGAGTTACTGGGCTGGAAAATGAAACGTTAATCCACTGAGGCCTTACAAAGAAATAAAAGGAAGGAGCTGAAAACTCTGTCCTCTGCTTGTTTGGGTTTTTGCTCAAGCTGCTAACCTTTATTCATTTTAATTTACTTAGGTGTTGATGTGTTTTCTTGTACTCCTTGTCAGACAATGACAATGACTACAATAGGAAAGTAGTGAGTTGACAGATAGCTGAATACTTACTGACACAGTGTGGAAGCCGGGAGGTCCACACAGGAGTGCCTGGTTCTCGGCCATAGCAGGTGAGTGTGGCGCCGCCCTGCAGGATGAAGCCGGGATTGCAGCTGTACTGAATAGTTGTCCCCACAAGGAGTTTAGGGTCAGAAAGGGACCTAGTGGAGTGCTCAACGTGACCAGGGTCAGAGCAATACATGACTAGAAGAGAAGAGGAGGAATAAGGAGAGAAGGAGGCAGAGAGACAGACAGAGAGAGAGAGAGAGAGAGTTAGAGGGGTAAGTATCACGTGTCCACACACCGACCCCCAAAAACGACCCAGCGTCCCCAGATGAGTCTCGCTCACTCTTCTCGCAGAAGGGCGGTTGGGTGCTCCAGGAGAGGTCCAGCTGGCAGGTCAGGGTCTCCCGGCCCACCAGGTCGTAGCCCGGGTCACACTGGTACGTGATGCGCGCGCCTCTCACCAGGGGCGCGTGGGACGTGGTCTTCCAGCCGTTCTGGATCTCGGGCAGGTCGGGGCACGAGTCGTTGCGGGACACCTCTGCGTTCCAACGGATAGGAGAACTCATCAGTGGGCTGCCAGAGAGACACTTAGGGAGCCGTGAGGGACCACTAGGCCTCGTCTAGACAAGCAGCTAACACGCTGTGCACGATCAACTTGGTCCAAAATAAAGTGAGGACAGCACAACGTTTGTCAGGGAAGTTGGGAGCTACATAGTTAAAGTGCATACACACAGTACATTCATAAAACAAAGGGGTGAAACAGTAATGGTCAAACAGTAATGGAAATAGTAATGGGCAAATAGTTCTGGTCAAACAGTAATGGTTTCCCATGACTTTTAGCTTTATTTCCGACACTCATCACTGTTCTAATGGGAATGAAACACAGCAGTAGAGACGGAGGCCACATAATATTATGGATTCAAAATATCCATCATAGCATATAGGCCATGATTATGTTACCTCAATTAATCTATGAATCTATTTGAAGCCTCCTCAACCTGTGTGAGTGTGTGTGTGTGTGTGTGTGTGTGTGTGTGTGTGTGTTTCTGTGTAATTGATCATGGTGCATACAGCATTCAGCACTGTGTAACAGGTCCTCCGGGGTTTGTAAGCCCAAAATCCTAGATCAATTATTCATTCTCTATTGACTAGGCTTTCTGACTCAGCGCTGTGTGAATTGGGATAGGGTGTGTGGATGGTAATTTCTAGCTTACACACACACACACACACACACACACACACACACACACACACACACACACACACACACACACACACATATATACAGTGGGGCCAAAAAGTATTTAGTCAGCCACTGATTGTGTAAGTTCTCCTACTTAGAAAGATGAGAGAGGTCTGTAATTTTCATCATAGGTACACTTCAACTACGAGAGACAAAAATGATTAAAAAAAATCCAGGAAATCACATTGTAGGATTTTTAAAGAATTTATTTGTAAATTATGGTGGAAAATAAGTATTTGGTCATCCACAAACAAGCAAGATTTCTGGCTCTCACAGACCTGTAACTTCTTCTTTAAGAAGCTCTTCTGTCCCCCACTCGTTACCTGTATTAATGGAACCTGTTTGACCTCGTTATCTGTATAAAAGACACCTGTCCACAGCCTCAAACAGTCAGACTCCAAACTCAACCATGGCCAAGACCAAAGAGCTGTCGAAGGACACCAGGAAGAAAATTGTAGACCTGCACCAGGCTAGGAAGAGTGAATCTGCAATAGGCAAGCAGGTTGGTGTGAATAGATCAACTGTGGGAGCAATTGTAAGAAAATGGAAGACATACAAGACCATTGATAATCTCCCTCAATCTGGGGCCCCACGCAAGATCTCATCCCATGGGGTCAAAATGATCATGAGAACGGAGAGCAAAAATCCCAGAACTACACGGAGGGACCTGATGAATGACCTGCAGAGAGCTGGGACCAAAGTAACAACGGCTACCATCAGTAACACACTACGCCGAGAGGGACTCAAATCCTGCAGTGCCAGGCGTGTCCCCCTGCTTAAGCCAGTACATGTCCAGGCCCGTCTGAAGTTTGCCAGAGAGCATATGGATGATCCAGAAGAGGATTGGGAGAATATCATGTGGTCAGATGAAACCAAAATAGAACTTTTTGGTCAAAACTCAACTCGTCGTGTTTGGAGGAAGAAGAATGCTGAGTTGCATCCCAAGAACACCATACCTACTGTGAAGCATGGGGGTGGAAACATCATGCTTTGGGGCTGTTTTACTGCAAAGGGGACAGGACGACTGATCCGTGTTAAGGGAAGAATGAACGGGGCCATGTATCGTGAGATTTTAAGCCAAAACCTCCTTCCATCAGTGAGAGCATTGAAGATGGAACGTGGCTGGGTCTTCCAGCATGACAATGATCCCAAACACACCGCTCGGGCAACGAAGGAGTGGCTCCGTAAAAAGCATTTCAAGGTCCTGGAGTGGCCTAGCCAGTCTCCAGACCTCAACCCCATAGAACATTTGTGGAGGGAGTTGAAAGTCCGTGTTGCCCAGCGACAGCCCCAAAACATGACTGCTCTAGAGGAGATCTGCATGGAGGAATGGGCCAAAATACCAGCTACAGTGTGTGCAAACCTGGTGAAGACTTACAGGAAACGTTTGACCTCTGTCATTGCCAACAAAGTTTATGTTACAAAGTATTGAGTTAAACTTTTGTTATTGACCAAATACTTATTTTCCACCATCATTTACAAATACATTCTTAAAAAATCCTACAATGTGATTCCCTGGATTTTTTTTTCTCCTTTTTGTCTCTCATAGTTGAAGTGTACCTATGATGCAAATTACAGACCTCTCTCATCTTTCTAAGTAGGAGAACTTGCACAATCAGTGGCTGACTAAATACTTTTTGGCCCCACTGTATACATATATATACACACACACACACACATATACACATTTACATATATAAACTGTGTTTTTCTTTTTCTATTGTGTGTGTTTGGGTTTTGTGTGTAGAGTTCTTAGGAAATGAGCCATGGTTTCACAAATAGTGTTTAAGCTATTTGAAAAAACTGCATATATACTGTATATATAGTATACATACGCACGCACGCACGCACGCACGCACGCACACACACACACACACACACACAGGTGTATATATACATTGTGCCTTCATGCTGGGAATCTATGATTTGCCACTAGGGGAGGGAAACATGGTCATGGGGTTGAGAATAACCAGGGTGTCTTTCCAAATGTTCTTCACCGCAGCTTACAGCACAAACTCCCATAGCCACACACCAGCACACAGCTAGAACAGGTGATGGTTTTTTAATCCCTGTATACATATCCCCTATTTAATGTTGATCCTTTAATTGAATGTGAGCTCTTTATTCATATGTTATGCCTTATACAGAACTCCATGTTTTCTATTCACAATACTCCCTCCTATATATATTGAACTCTAAGAATGACCTATTAAACCTCTGCCCTGAACAAATATATATATATATATATATATATATATATATTCTCTGCTCATATTCATAATAGTCTGTTTAAAATATTGTATTTCCTTTCCAAATGGGTATAAACAGGCTAAACTGAGAATGCCTATCACGCCACAATGCAATTGTGAAAATAAGCATCGCCTCTGACTGTGTTTGTTTGTTTTGGCAGTGCCTGTCGTGTGAGTGTGTACGTGTGGACCAGGGCTCCTGTGAGATGGTGAGACAAATGGGAAGTGATTGAATAGGGGCAGACGGAAAAGAAGTGTGGACAAGACAGGAAAGGGGAGTCAGACGTGAGGAAGAGAGAGATGCGATAAGAAGGCAGATGAAAGGGGGGAAGAAAGACAAAGAAAGTATTGGAATTCATAACCCCTTAAAAGACTACCGGCATTTGCTACTTTGCTCGTATATTTAATTTATGCTCGGAGACTCAACAGGCAGAGAGGCGGCGCAATAAAGACAGGCGTTTTGAAGGAAAATGGTAATGGGCTCTGTCTTTCTTTTTTCAAAAACCCTTTCATCTAACTCTAATTCTGATCCTCCCCTCTTCTCCCCGCTGAGGTTTGGCTTGTCTGTCTATTATCTCTAGCCCTCAGCTCACTCCAAACTCTCAGTGAGATCTCCCCTCTCTCTCTCCCTAGCTCTCTCCTTCCGTTTCTCACCCATGTAGTTGATGATGAAGCCCTCCCCCTTTCCAAACACCAGCCCAGCCGGGTCGGAGTGGAAGGTCACCGTCAGGTCAGGGGTCGTGGACGACATCTTGAAGGGGCCGGCGCCGCCCACATACTGGCCTAGGATGCGGGTGGTGACCTCGTCCCCGTCCAGGATGGTCAACATGTCACTGTCGCTGATGTTCAGGCTGGCGCGGGCGAGAGAGAAAGAGAGAGACAGAGAGAGAGAGAGAGAGAGAGAGAGAGAGAGAGAGAGAGAGAGAGAGAGAGAGAGAACAATGGAGAGAGGGGGAATGTGTGGTCAAGGGCAGAGTAAGAGAAGGTTTCAGGATGTCAGACCATGAGTCAGACCAGACACATGACCACTGAGGCTTCAGCTGTAAACACAAGACAACTTCCCTGTGAGCTTCCTTACATAGAGCCAGGCACTTCCTTCCTATTCTTCCATAATGTAGCATGGAGTGGGAGTTCATTGCTTCTGAATTCAAACTCGGCCCATTACAGTTCTAAATGCGGCGACACTTAAACTGATTCTTGAGGCACAATCACAGAAATCATTAACTCAAGTACCTAATCTTTAGACCACGTTTGCAAACTGCAAGCACATTCTCCGCTTTATCCTCAGTTTGAAAACGTATAACACTCTTTTCGAAAACACTAAACACTTCTTTTCATTAGACACATCATTAAAAATTAAAAGCTCTTGTGTTTAATTGGGTAAAACACTGTCATTTAAAATTCCAGACTCATTTACCATTTGCTTACAGTCCAGATGTGTGTAAACACTTACAGATAATTTGTTGACCTTGAAATCAGAGCTTGAACACCACAAATAGGCCACAGGCTAGCTCTCTATGGCAAAAACCAAATAGTAGACAGGATGTAGTCTCATTTCTTTTTTTCTGTAGATTTTTTACGCAAACAGTAGTTACAACTTTATTTCTGTTATAGTTTACTGTATTTGTATTGTCTGTTACAGTTCATACTGTAGTGTGGATGAAAATACATAGTTTTGAGAAAGAAATCGACTACATTAGACTTTATTGTCATATGACAAGAGTTTGCGTTGGCAAGAGATGTCTATGCTTTTCCTATTGTGTGTTTGGGTTTTGTGTGTAGAGTTCTTAAGAAATGAGCCGTGGTTTCACAAATCGTGTTTAAGCAATTTGAAAAAACTGCAATGATAACTGTAATTATACCACGTCTAAAAGAGTCTCGGTTCACTGATGTGCATTGAGTATTGTGTTTACGCTTATGTTTATGTGTGTGTGTGTGTATGTGGGCGTGTGTATGTGCATGCGTGCGTGCGTGTGTGTGTGTGTGTGTCTGCGTGCGTGCAGTAGGGACATTTTCCTCACAGCTGGACGTCGAGCAGCACCCGTTTGTCCTCCCCGACATGGATCCTCCAGCTGCAGTCCTCCCCCTCCCCGTACCACTCAGGCCAGTTAGGAGACAGAATCACCCCTCCTGGGCTCGCCAAGTCGCCCCCGCACAGCGCTAGAGGGGGAGAAAGTCGGGAGGATGACACAGAATGGAGAATCCGAAGTGAGAACGATAGAGAAGGATGAAGGACAAAGCCCCAAAATGCAGGAGAAAGCTTATGTTAAGGGTAGGACACTCAGCCTGAGGTTCTGGCTGTATATGTCGGGGATGAAAGTTGAGGAGCTCCAGTGAACACTGTGCCCCACTGCTCCTCGTGGGGCCAGGCCCCCTGGTGGCACCTTTGCAGAGCGGCTCCGTGTCGTTCCAGTACGGGTCCCTGGCGTTGATGCACTCGATGACGGGAGGGCCCTGCTCCAGAGAGTGGCCCGGGTCACAGCTGAACTGAACCACGGTGCCCACGCCGTACGACGGGTCCGAGGTGCTGAAGTTCCCGCTCTGCAGGTAGGGCTCATAACAGTGGCCCCGCTCAAAGGCTGGCGGCGGGGTGGAAGGGCAGGACGGGAGAGTTCACCAGTTAGAAAAAAACAAAATGGCTGACCTCCACGGAGAGACTGAAGAGAGAACAAACACGTGTTTTGTAGTGCATTTAGGAACGGAGTCTCACCCTCATAGCGGATGTTGAAGCCCATGCTGTGGTTGGGCTGGTCAGTGATGAACTGGACCCTGACAGCAGGGCCCTCACTGATCACCCCTTCAAACGGGATGGGTCCACCCTGGCCAGAGTCGAACAGCACCACAGACCTGGCATCCAGACCGCTCCACAAAACCAGCCTGGGGGAAACGGGGGGAACGAGAGGCAGCACACAGCTAAAGAGGTTACAAACCCCCCCCCAAAACCACCAACATTGTTATTCCATCCCCCCCAAACACACGCACGCACACGCCTCCTTACCTGTCCGTGGGTCCGAGAGCCAGCCTCTCCAGGTGCAGGTGGAGCCGCTGCTCCTTGGGGGCCTCCAGGGACCAGGAGCAGGAGCGGTCCTGGGTGGCGTTGGGGCCCAGGTGGGGTGAGGGCGACAGCACCCGGCCCACCGTGGCGTTCTTCACCGAGCCCCCACACAGAGCTACGGTGGAACCAGCAGACAGTGAGACCCACAAGGCATTTCTGTCACCCCGGAGGCGAAGATTAAAGTGCGCTCTCTAGAAGAGCAGACAAAGACCTCCGGATTTCTGGGTGTTAGCCTGAGTCTGTGAGCTGGATCTCAAGTGGCTGCTCTGTTTTTCAGCCAGCCCGCTGGCCTATTTTTAGTCTGGTAGCAATGGTAAAAGCAGAACTGCGGCTAATCAACAAAGGTTGGCGACGAGAGCCAAGTTGGGGCACAGGCTTGTGTCATGGTTTGGACGTGTGTGTGCCAGATGATGTGTGTTCGGGAAGCGCGCGACCTCTACTGACCCCGGCAGCTGGGCTCTTTGGCATCCCAGACCGGCAGCGAGGCGTTGAGGCAGGTGAGTGAGGGCTCCCCCTGCAGGTGGTAACCCATGTGGCAGTGGAAGCGGGCCGTGCCCCCGGGCAGGAGGTCCAGCACTGACACCTCCCCAAAGTGGGGTCTCCTGGGCAGGCCGCAGCTCAGCCGGAAGACTACACATGAGAAGGAAACAGACAGGAGATTGCCGTCCTCAAACCACCACACTTCAAAACAAAAATATCTTGGGACTGCAGATCCATTTTTCTTTTTTTTTTATTTAGTTTTTGGACTTTATACAGTACAAAATACACAGAAAAGGTCTCTGCTATGCTCTGCTCTACCTGATTCTGTTTGGCTAGTATATTGTGTGTTCTATTCTTGTATTCCAGCTGGCTAGCTTGTTAATGCTGAGGGTAGTGGAAGGCCCAGGTGGGCTTCTCGCCCTGATGCCTCCACCTAGCCAGACCTGTCAAATCTACTATGACACATGAACGGGCATAGCCACAACAATGTGGCATGGCTAACAAACACACATCCGCGCAAAGACACACACACACACACACACACACACACACACGCACGCACACACACACACACACACACACACGCACGCACACACACACACACACACACATAAACGCGTCCACAAACCAACAGGCAAAGGCACACAGAAACTCCAAATCAGCCTTTGAATGAGATGAGGCCAATTAATCAAAGCTCTAATCAGCTGATGCACATGACAGATTTAATCAGGGTGCCGACTGATTCAATGAGCAGCTTGGGAACGGCTCTCTCTAAGATGCAAAAAGATACCTTGAAATAAGATCCTTTAAAACAAAACAAAAATATTAGCAGAAAGGGTAAACTTTAATGCGCACAGATTCTCTGCTTTTAGTCGATGAAGTTACACACATTTATATGAGCTGGTCATGTGGAACCTTTTTTAACCTGATTGTATTACAGGGCAATTTGAGGGTCGGGGAGCGCAGAATGGAAATCTGGCGAGCAATGGCCCCAATAGATCTAGCTGGGAGATAATGCGATTATGTAATTACCTGAAAGTAACAGCATCCCCTTAGGGCCAGATAGAGGATTATTTTCTGTAAAATGTGTGTGTGTGTGTGTGTGTGTGTGTGTGTGTGTGTGTGCACGCACTCACTCTGATAGTGGAGCTGGAACATGCCCATGTTGCCCTCTGGCGTGGAACGGTAGTACACAGACAGGGTATTGGTGGGACTGCGAATCACCTGACCCTCCACCAGCAGCGTGTGATTGGCTAAGACCAGCAGTGCCCCGCTCTCATCAAGCCCTCTGATGGACAGCTGCTCGCCCTCGGACAGATTGACACTCTTCACCTGCAGAGACAGAGAAGAAAGAGGGCGAGAGAAACACAAAAACGAAGAAAAGAGGAAAGAAAAGCGCCAGAAACCAGGAATAAATGAGCGCCGCCAAGTACACACAGCTCATACACTTGCCACTAGAGGTCAGCGTTAACCCTGAGATGGTCTGTGTGTGCGTGCACCTGTAGCTCCACTCCGTAGCCTGTATACACCGTGACTGTGTAGGTGCAGTGCAGGGCCGCTCCGTCCGGGAGCGGGGGGTCGTCCGAGGAGTCGATGTATCCCTCGGGATCGGTGAAGTTCACCGAGCATCCCGAGGCGGCTGAGGACGAAGGAGAGGACAGCATCACGTCTCCCTCTCTCTCTCTGACCCTCTGTTCCCTCACACATGGCTGCCGCCCCCCCCCCCCCCCCATCCCTTCTGGACACAGCAACCAGTTTCAACCTGCTGCGAGTGCCTTCAAACTCTCCCCGACAACAAAACCCATTATCTGCCCGACTGTGTTTGGCGCATGGTTTCCTAGAAACGATCTGCCCCCCCCGCCCAAACACCAGACAGCGCGGGGCCCGTTGAGACAAGTGATAGATTTCTTTGTTTGAGCGTTGCGCTTTAATCCAGAGGGCTGTGGAGACAGCACGCCTGAGACAAGTAAATAAACACTGTAGAGTTTAAAGGACGGCACGGCCTCATTAGATTTGACCGGGGCTGCCCGTTGTACCTGGTGAAGATGTCCCTGTCTCCTCCTCCGTCTCCGGGTCCGCCATGGTGGACAGCACGGTGGCCTGGTTGCTGGTCTTCGGTGTGTGTGTGCTGGGCTGGTGCTCCGAGGGGCTGGGGGACTGGGCCTGGCTGGCCTCAGTGGGGGGAGGCTGGGGGGGCTCACTAGCTTGGCCCGAGGCCGGAGCCGAGGCTGGGGGTCGCACTCTCCTAAGCAGCCCCCCGCCTCGCTGCTCCAGCGAGCGACCTCCAGGAAGGGAGGCCACGCTCAGGCCTCTACCCAGGAGAGGCAGCAGGTCCTGGGGTAGAGCCGAGGGGAGGACCCCCTCCGTCTGGGCGAGGAGCTGGTCTTTCTGAGCCAGCACTGACTCCAGGAGACCTCCTGTCCCCCCCGTGGGTCTTCTGCCTCTGGGGCTGGCTTGCTTTCTGTCCACTCCCTCTGCTGCAGGAGAGGGGGCGGGTGGAGCAGTAGGGTCACCTTCATCTGGAGAGAATGGAAATAGGGATCATAATCGGACAGCCCTTTCCAACGTTCACCTTTGGCTATACTGACTCACACGCAGGCAGTGGCTGGGCTCACCGCCGTGGCCAGCAGCAGAGCCTAGCAGCCGTTGACAGGGAGCAGACAGGAACCACTGGGTGGTTCTATCACCGGGGCTGAAGCTGCTACTACCGCCAGCCTTATTGGGCCAGCTGAACAACCCCGCCCCCCACACACGCACACACACACACCACCACCACCAAACAACAAGGTTCACCTGATATTGTGCTCATGGTACGAACACACATACACAAACACAAACACACACCCTCTCTCTTTCCCTCCCGGTCTTATCCAAACACACACAAACACATAAACAAGCACACACAGTACTCTAGGAAAGGCTAGACCAAAGGAGGGTTGAATCAGTCTGGCATGATAGGATGAGGACGGAGAGAGAGATGGAGAGAAGGACGGAGAGAGAGAGGGAGAGAAAGACGGAGAGAGAGATGAGAGGAGTACGGAGAGAGAGATGGAAAGAGATGGAGAGAAGGATGGACAGAGAGATAGAGAGGAGGACGGAGAGAGAGATGGAAAGAGATGGAGAGAAGTATGGACAGAGAGATGGAGAAGAGGACGGAGAGAGAGATGAGAGGAAGACGGAGAGAGAGATGGAAAGAGATGGGGGAGAAAGAGGGAGAAATGTACAGACAGGTTCTCCCACGCATGCTAAAATGCCATCTCCAACAGCTCAGCACTAAAAAGCACAAACCAGCACTCACACATGCACACAGACACGCACACAGACACACGCACACACACACACACACACACACACACACACACACACACACACAGACTATCCCAGCTCTGAATCCCTGAACCCTTGCTGGGCTGCAAACTCTCCCAATATAACGCTCGCAGGAATAGTTGCTCACTTTATTTACATAACAATGAAAAGAATAGCAGCAGAGCCTAGGGGAGCGTAGAACCCCTCGGAACCTCCCCCCCCCCCCCCGAACATGGAGGCCAGGCTGTCGGAGCCCTGGCCCTGTCACAGCCTGTCGTGGAGGAGCAGAGACGAGGGTGTCGAAGGCTGTCCACACGGAGAGCACACTCCATCTGTCACGGCATCATCAGCCGCAAAACTCATTGAAGGCTTTCACACCCGCGCAATCGTTTAGGCTCGCCCTCGGCAACGGTCGCACACACACTTGCACGCAGACACACGCGGCGGTTCGCGCGGGATTTGTCCCAATTTCACGACATCTGAAATGTGGATTTCTACCGAGCAAGGCGTGCAAAGCGAAGGCCTCTTCATGTTCTTCCCACATTTGAAACACGTCTCCATGCATGCTCTGCCTCAGAGAGGAAGCTTGTGGAGTAGGGTTCTCCCATGGCCAGGCTTCTGCTCGGACAGCCTCACCCTCACTGCTCCACTGGGCTGGCGGGCATCTCTCTGCCCGCTGCTCTCGTTCGTGGCCTACGTGTGTGTGTGTGTGTGTGTGTGTGTGTGTGTGTGTATGTGTGTGCGTTTTGTTTACATTGACTCTCCATCTGTACTCGGTAGCTGTTGGTGCCGCTGGACACACAAATAGCTATTGGGTCATATAAACTGCCACCATCTGACTTTGAACTAACAATATAACAGTTACAAGGGCATACAGAACCGTGTGTGTGTGTGTGTGTGTGTGTGTGTGGCAGTGCTAGAGAGATATGGTTTGAATATTCCCCGCAGCTGCAGCAGCGCTATATAATCCTTATGGCAAATGCCAAATGCATTTAACACGACTTTTTCAATAGACAAATAATATATTAAGACATTTTTAAACCGATTCTTTACAAGTCTGTTAAGTCAGTTGGCAACTCTGTGACATCAGAAAAACAAATCCTGGCTAAAATATATAAAAAGTATAAAAACAAAAAGTTGTGTTTATCTATCAAAGCCTGTTTTTATTAACCAGTGTCAGGAAGCTTGTCGGTGACATTCAATTGAAAAAATGTATCCAGCCTTCTGTTTGTACCAGTGTGTCCCTGCAGAGCAGAGCCCCCCATTACCATGTTCCTGACGCAGTGCTCACCACATCACCCCATTAGCAACATTTAGCACTGCACTCTGTGTGTGTGCGCGTGTGTGCGTGTGTGTGTGTGTGTGTTTGTTACTGCGTGTGTCTGCGTGTGGAACTATGTGCTGACTCATTAAGGGTGCCAAAGATCTCACTGCAGGAGGGGAGAGGAGGGGAAGGGCAACTGTGTATTAAAGTGTGTATGAGTGAAAGGGCGAGGGAGTGTGTTGGCGGGGGAGCAGCATGAGAGGGGTGTGGGGAGAGAGAGCGGGGTGGGGGGGTTCGAAGAGAAACCAATAGCGTTCACTGGACAAAGACAGCAGACATTCATTACCACTGCAACACAGTCCAAGGTTACAAAGCATGTTGGGAAAAGATTCACTGGTGGTGCTGAATCGGAAAGAATGTGTGTGTGTGTGTGTGTGTGTGTGTGTGTGTGTGTGTGTGTCACATCGAGTGTGTTGTCTGGGACAGCTACTTGCCGCAGAAACGTTCTAGTCTACTTTGTCTGTTTAATTGGAGCAAGAGTGAGAACTGAATGGTTCTGCTGAATTCACGATCAAGCCACGCTGAACTGTGAGCGCATGCTTTCTCTACGATGCCCACTCACTATGGTAAGACACAAACACACACACACACACACACACACACACACACACACACACACACACACACACACTTTTATAGATTCAAAAGACAACAAACAAATGAAGTCCCTGCCCTGTCACTGCCAGTGGTTGCCTCTGTCATTTTTGATCGTTGGACAAAATGTTTGACAAATACTATCTGATTGGCTGTGGTGATTGTGACCTTGCATGGCTTGAAGTGTGTGTGTGGGGGTGGGGGGGGGGGGGTCCTGAGGCGCAATCCACTGCCAAAACAAATGATTTCCTGTGTGAGCTGATAAGAGTCAATGGACACAGACACACACACACACACATAGGGTCGATGCGATGTTGGAAACAGCGCTTGATCTGGGCTAGGGTCAGCTGGTGGAGCTTGGGTCAGAGAGCTCAGAGCAGATCAAAACCTAGAGAGAAACGGACACAGAGCAAAGCCCCTTATGGCCATGTTACATGATGACATGACATACCATTCATACTACCAGTGTACAATAGAATGACACAAATGAACACTGCCCGCTCAGAATGACATCAAAATGCACAATCAAAACAACCCCCCCCCCCCCCACACACACACACACACAGTCACCGAAAACCAAATGTGAAGATTTGAAGCCAAATTGTAATGCAGTGCTGTGCCTCCTACTGTGCAGAAACGTGTGCAATCAAACATTTGGAGCGAAGCCACAGTTGGGCTGGTTAGACGGTGTGGTCCCAGGCTGTGTCTGAGACCACCCGCTGGCCCCTCTGCATGGCTGCTGCCTCCTAACCCAAACCCCTAGCTAGCATCTTTACATGTGCTGAGACCCAGCTCACTTGTGTGTGTGTGTGTGTGTGTGTGTGTGTGTGTATAGTGTCAAAGGCAGGTGCCATGCCACCCAGGCATGACCAGTGCGACTGAACAGATGGCATCATCTGTGCCCTCATCTCTCCCTTGCTATCCTTGCTCTCCACCTCTCTCCCTGCTATTCTTCTCCCTCCATCTCTCTCTCTCACTCACGCTCCCAGTTTCCATAGCGTAGCTGCCTCCCTTTCCCCTTTCTTTCCTCTCATAGGTCCATCTCAACCCCTTTCTTTCCTCTCATAGGTCCATCTCAACCCCTTTCTGCACTCGCACAGCTGTCGGTGCAGTCTGTTTTTACAGTCTTTCCCAACCACACGCACCTCCATCCCTCTATTTTTGGACCTCTTCTCCCCCGGACTCGCTCCATCCCTCTCTGCCCTCCCCTTCCTCATCGCCGCTCACTTCTCTCCTCGCATCGCTCCTTCTGTACAACTCCCTCAGCGTCAGAGAGGAAACCTGGGATTACCAGTTGCTCCAGCGTGTTGGCTGTGAGCAGGGGGGAGTGTTTCCGGGTTGACGTTCGGTGCAAACTGGGGGTCAGGCCTCATCACCACCACCGTCGTCTGTTCCTCCGGTCTCCTCTCCGTCAACTGCCGGTTACAACCAAGTCCCCATTTAGTTCAATCCCTGGGACACTGGTGCAAAAGCCCTGTTCCCACTCACCATTACTCTGTGCACAGTGCTTTTAAAGAGGCATACAAGAGCTCTGCTACAGTAACTGATACCCAGCTATACATCCAAACATCCAGTCCCACACACACACAACTACACAACCACACACTCACACACACACACACCAGACGCTCGGTTTCTTTCATACTCCACGGTGAAATCCAAGCTCCCGGAGGGGCAACGTTGACGGGAAGAGGAGGCCGTGGATGAAATCATCATCCTCCTCATCACCAGCCACGAGGATGACGGACACTGATATGATGCCCAGTGGAGGATGCCGTCAGCCACTCTATTGAGTAAGGTCATGGTTATTACGGGCAGAGCTCGATGTGTTGGCTGAATGCGCCGTGTCCTTGGAGGAAAGAAGACCTGTGAGAGGGAGGGAGGGAGGTGGGGAGGGAGGGAGGGAGGGAGGGAGGGGGTGGGGAGGGAGGGAGGAAGGGAGGGAGGGAGGGGGTGGTGGCATGATGAGGCATGGAGGAGCTGTGTGGTGAGACGGAGCACAGCCAGAGAGAGACGCACGGTTATATGATTCACTGAAGCCTGTTCTTTGGCACGGTATCCCAGTTGTCAGGGTCTGCTGTGTGAGTGTGTGTCTGTGAGAGAGAGAATGTATGTTTGTGTGTGTGAGTGTGTGTGTGTGTGTGTGTGTGTGGGGGGGGTACTTGGCAGAGGAAGAACGAGAGCAGAATAGCGGCGTTGGTGCGTGTGTGTGGCCAGAAGTCATTGAAACTCAGCTCACACCCCTGCCTGCCTCCAGTTAACAGAGGCGAGGGCTAGAGGGAGAGGGGGGAAGAAAAGAAAGAGCTATTGCCAGAAGAAATGGACAGCTCTATCTCTCTAGAGAACTGAGTTTGTGTGTGTGTGTGTGTTTTTGTAGCTTTTTTAATGCATAAGATAGAACCTCCAATCTGATGACCAATACGATTTAATGGATCGTAATTGTCCCTGTTGAGGTTTACAAGTGTCAAACGCATCAACTGCTGCTCTTCAATGCAACTGGGCTGAAGCTGTCTGGAGTGTGTGTGTGTGTGTGTGTGTGTGTGTGTGTGTGTGTGTGTGTGTGTGTGTGTGTGTGTGGGTGTGTGTGTGTGTGAGTGTGTGAGTGTGTGTGTTCCTATTAGTTTGTATCTATCCCACACCCTTCGGTATTTCAGTGTGTGTGTGTGTTTGTGTGTGTTCCTGTTAGTTTGGATATAACCCACACTCTTTGGTTTTTCAGTGTGTGTGCGTGCACGTGCATGCGTGCGTGCTACAGTGTCAATCTCAGGTACACGGGCTCTCTGCTTCTATCCATGAATAAAAGATTGGTTGGATGTTTCACTTCGCCGGCCCCATAAATTGTAAATGGAGACATGGAGGAGAATGGGAGATTTAGAGGAGGGGTGAGGGGGTAGAGGTGAGGGCAGAGAGGAGAGGGGCTTTTAGCAGGAACCTCAGGTCTGCCTTGGCCCACATGTCAACACAGAGAATCAGCCCTAATAAATAATAAGGCAGAGAGTGTGTGTGTGTGTGTGTGTGTGTGCGTGTGCGTGTGCGTGTGCGTGTGCGTGTGTGTGGGTGTGTGTGAGTGTGCAGAATCCCATCAATTCCATCACCCCTTCTATCTTTAGTATTATCTCCTGTAGAGGAACAGATGGACATCTCCAGTATTAGAACTCTGACAAACCAAATAGCAGGGGAATATTACCTTAATAAAAACAAATCAATTTCAGACCTGGAAGGATTTGTGTGGATAGATTTGTTTTACACAAGCGTTCAGCTGGATGGACCGTCCTCTAACAATATCTAGTGTGGAGAGTCAGGGACACAGGGCAGTCTTTCAGATCAAACAGGCCTGGCTCTATCACAGATCAATGGCTTCCTGTCATTTTTAGATATGCCCAGAGCTCTGTTCCAGCCCGGCCTTTAACACTGTTTGTTCAAAAGGCCACGGCAGTCGATAGCTTAAAAAACGAAGCCCGACACGGAAGAGCTTCAGAGATAGCTTTTCCTTTGATTGATATAACTGTCAGCCGGCCGTGGTGGGGTTTTCCAACAAAGAGATTGAAGACAATAGAGCGAGAGGCAGAAATGCCTGGGAGAAAAGCTGCAACAGCTTAGGAATCAACCGTGAATTCAATAACAAAGAGGCAATCCTTCTATTTCTGAGAGACTGGCTACTCTGTGATGTGGGCTGCAGCACATCTCTGTCGACTTCCTCAAACTTCCTCAGGTCCGACAAACAACAAGCCTCCATCAGTTAACAATAGGTGTATCTCTCGCTCGAAGATCCCCGATAGATCGACGGAGGTTAAGAAACAATCTCACAGGTTATCCTCTATCTGTGTCGCCATCGACACATCTCAGGGGTAGGGGAGTGACCCCTACACAATCCGAGACTGGAATCAATCGCTGAACAATGCATGGCGGAAACAATCCATCACACCCGCCTTAGAGTAGACCTCTGGGGGGGGGGGGGGGGGGGTCGAGTTCACATTCCTCCCTCCATCCAAACCCATCCATCCATCTAAGGTGTGAGGGATGACAAATCCATGAATCCACGGACTTGACATCCTGACAGGCCGGGCTATTGGCGCCGCTTCGGGCAGTGTGCGTATTCCTCATCATCACACTCAGGGAGACTCCAGCCGAACGACACATCAATGAGATTCATAGATCACAAGACAGCTATAGACTATCTATATATCTAGACCAGGGGAGCCGGAGCCGTGGCTCAGAGCTCGGAAGCAAACGGGAGAGGAAATATTAGCAGGGGAAAACACTCCGACAGAGTCACACGTAAACGTATCAGTCAACCGTGATTCCAATCCGGAACAACTGCAATTTGAAAACACGATAGCCCTCTGCGTGACTGACAGTCCACTAGAAGACAAATGCACCACAGTTCCACGGGAACCATATAGAAATCCATCTTCTAGAATTAGGACGAGGAACCGTGGAAGAGTTAACCTTCGATGATCACGTCCCATTAGTCTGTTGCTGGCTGCTATGGCTGGTCTGAACTGGTTTGATACACTTTGCTGGGCAGACATCAAAGGAGCACAGTAGTGGGAGTTAAAACCCAAACCCCTGTTAGTTACATTTCAGTATGACACACATTCACACATGCCTGTTTAATTTTTTCTCTCACAGACACACACACACACACACACACACACACACGCACACACACACACACACACACACTAAACGGAATCAAACTTGGCTTAGAACAGACTGACACCAAGTTAAGCTGCAGTTAATTGCTTCTATTGTGCAGAAGTGTCAGCAGCATCCCTAAAATCCCACATTCAGCCCAGAGAGGATAATCCCGGATAGGGAAGACAGGCCCTAACAACACACACACACACACACACACACACAGACACACACACACACACACACACACACACACACACACACACACACAACCATAGTACATAGTGTCTCTAATGGCTACATTCCAACATATTTGACAAGTAAATATACACACATAAATACACACACACAAACAATCATTGATGATAAATCAAGTCTACAATGGACTAAGCCAATTCCCACTGCCGGACTCAGAGAGGTACTGTGTTAGAGAGCCTGAGCTGGACTTGAGCTGCAGAACCCATGAGATCCCCTGAGTGCACCTCTCCTCTTCCCCAGAAAGAAAGCACTGTGGGAGACGGTTAGCTCCAGGGAAGAAAACCGAGACAAGATGTCTGTCTGTCTGTCTGTCTGTCTGTCTGTCTGTCTGTCTGTCTGTCTGTCTGTCTGTCTGTCTGTCTGTCTGTCTGTCTGGCTCCATCTTTCTCTCTCTCTGCACCTATGCTTGAATCCTGAAAATGACGATTTGGTGATATTATTCCTTTAATAAAACATTTCTAGATCCACTCCCATGAAATGGTTTGTTTAGGCCTATTGTTACACATCTGATAATCTAGTGAACGTACTACATGTCTCTCACTCAAACACCAAAGCGGGTGACAGACAATACACCAAAAAACAACAACATACTTTTGCCTCCATTTCTTTTTTCACCCAAGAGGATTCTTTACTAATGGGTTTTCATTCAAAGCCTGCTGCTTGGTCTATATATGGTCTATATATGGTCTAAGTATGGTCTATGTATGGTCTATATATGGTCTATGTATGGTCTATATATAGTCTATGTATGGTCTATGTATTGTTTTCATTCAAAGCTTGCTGCTTGGTCTATGTATGGTTTTCATTCAAAGCCTGCTGCTTGGTCTATGTATGGTTTTCATTCAAAGCCTGCCGCTTGGTCTATGTATGGTCTATGTATGGTTTTCATTCAAAGCCTGCTGTATGGTCTATGTATGGTCTATGTATGGTCTATGTATGGTCTATGTTTGGTCTATGTATGGTCTATGTATGGTCTATGTATGGTCTATGTTTGGTCTATGTATGGTCTATGTATGGTCATCGCTTCCTTTTGAGCATCTCCTCGCTCAAACTGGTTGCATGCCTGTGTCCTTTAATAGATCATTAACCCCTTCATCAGGAGTGCATCCTAAGTGATCTCGCTAATCAGACCCTCAAATGCAGCGGAGCTCTTCTACGAATGAAATCTCCAATCCCCCACTAAGCCCACCTGCCCGCTGTTTTGCTGGGCACACCACATCTAGCTGATTAGAGAGAAAGGTCACCTGCGACTGTGCTTTTCTTGTCAGCCTCAATCTACTCCCCTAATTCCGGCACGTTCACTTTGTCTTGATGTCTGTGTGCATCGCCCGGTGGCCTTTTGTCTGTGCACTCACTGGCACTTTATTATTACTGTTATAACCTTTATTTAACTAGGAAAGATCCTATTGAGATTAAAAACCTCTTTTACCACGGCCTAGCCATGACAGGCAGCGGCACGGAATAAAAACAAGTGATTACAAAGAAAAAAGAAAAATACATACATGAACAAACGTAGTACAAGCCACATTTGTCAATCCAAGAGCACTTAAGCACTTACCTAACGATTCTCTCTAGGTCAATTACAAACATTTGTCTGTGAGCAGCTATCCCTTAAGCTATTCCACGCAGACATTTCTTATGGCTAAAGTAGTGCGGTCTGTGTTCGCCACCAAAGTCTCATTCTCTCCAAATTCTTTTTCTGCTTCTCTCCCTCAGTTTGGTTCTCGTCCTCGCGTTTTCAAACTGTTTGTACGCCAAACATAAAACTGTAGCAGCTGGTTGTTTGGACACAAAACACTTCCTGTAAGGCCTGCTGGACCTAGTTGCCTTATCAATGACCCAGCTAGAGTGATATACGCGGCACAGTCATTTTGGGCTGGGTTTCTTAGAGCTCTGCTTGTCCACTGTAGTTGAATCCTAGCCAACAGAACAGGGCTGGCACATGGGGAGCTGGAGAAGAACACTGGAGGCTGAGGAGATGTGATGGTAGGAGAGCGAGGCTTTACGGCTCAGCAACTTTTTACAGAGCACAGAACCGACAACCTACCACTGGGAGAGAGAAGACGAGGAAAGAGCAGGGAATAGGGGATGAGACTATCTATTTCAAATGACCAATTATACCATGTTGGCATGTCTAGCTTAAACAGAAAAAATGTCAGATGTAGTTCACAAAAGAACTTTCAGAGTTTCAAGTTTCGACTCTGCCGTTGCATAATGCAGCTCAGTTCGCTTCACAGTGGGTGGTTTGCAATCGCCCTGTCACAGAGGATTTCTGACGAGTTATCTTTGTCATCCAGAAAAAAATCTAATCACGTCACACACACACACACACACACACACACACACACACACACACACACACACACACACACAGACACACACATGTATCAACCTATTGTTGTGACATCAAACAGTTAGATCACACTAGTGCTCCACCATATCTTGTGACCTGAAAGACACAGAACACGTTTGCCCCAAAACAGAAGCGCAGGCTCACATAGACAAATTCTGTAATAATGATGACTGAGTTGCTCTGCTGTGAGCTGTCATTCACCAGTACAGACCCCTGTAGCACAACAAAACAACTATGACACAGTCACAGTACTACTGGTGCAGGATCCATGTCTCAAGACCAGATATGAGTCCATGTGAATGTGACAGAGGGGGTGAGGACTCAGAACAAGCAAGGACACATCATCTATATCATTTTAGTCGAAGAGAAAGAGAGGTAGGGAGTAGGAGGAGGAGAAGGATGAGGAGCAGGAGGAGGGGACAGAGGAGATACATTAATGAGACAAAGCAATACAGTTATTGACATCCAATTCGTTGACACAGCCATAGTGAGAGGGACTGATGTCCAAAGATTTAAGGCAATTCTCCGGTTTTGGGCTTGACATCAGCAATGCTGAGATCCCACTAAGGATAGATTATAAAGATAGGAATCATGATGGCCCAATTATAAGTCAATTATCTGATAGAAAAGCTGTTGGATAGAATCCGTGGAGACACATCAAAATTCAAAGGTAGACATGGCACTGATGTTATGAACAGTGGTGGTGCTGTTTTGACCACTCCAGTAAAGAGCGTTGGGAGATGAGATGCAGCAATCTCAAACTACATCTTCTGCTAATTAGATGCGAGTCATCAATTACCGAGAAGCAGCCCTGTCTGCCAGTTCTAGCGGCGATCCAATTCCACAATTGTGTAGACTAATAGTCTCTGATGTATTATGATACAGTTCTCTCAACGCACGCAAGCGAGCAAGCAAGCGCACACGCAAGCACGCATGCAAGCACACACACACACACACACACACACACACACACACACACACACACACACACACACACACACACACACACACAAACAAATAGCCAAAAATAAATGCTTTGAGAGCCTTATTTTTTCCCCTAGCGTTCTGTTCTTTCCACATGGCCCGTTATGTACAGCTACGTCTGTTAAGCAGAGCATATAAAGGGAAATGCTGTAAAGATGCATAAAGCAGACAGGATCTGTCTTTAGTCATGCTTGGACGTGTACAACTAGACAACACAGACAGGAGATGAAGGTGCAGTCGGACATCCCTCTGTCCTGACGGATCAAAATAAGTAAAGACTATCCCACATACAAGGGGGCTGCAGAACTGAGCAACACAAAACAAGGCAGGGTCAGCAAAATTGACTTTTTTCTCGAAACATGATGAGGCAAACCAATAAAGTTACATATACCAATAGCCTAGAGGGCAAAAGTTATTAGTGCATAATTGTACTACCTTGTCCGTCTCCCGCGACGCATGTCCAGAGAATCCCTATCCAGAGCACTGTTAATAAGGTGCTCGTAATTTTGTAGCCGCCGGCCGGTGGCATGGTGACAAAAACGGTCCAAAGGGCTTGTCAATTAAAAGATGCACGAGGAGACGGGATTGATCTAATATATTACCACGGTCTTCAAGGGGGCGACCACTCCGCACGCGCTGCAGTCAAGAGAAAGCAGTGCTTCGCTTGTTTTGTTATTTTCCTAACGCGGTAAGGATCGCTGTGTTCACGATCGGCATGTCAGTGCATTCACTCTCATATTCTCCTCTCCCCTTGGCCGAACCCCGCAATGTATTTCTCATGCCTCTTGCCTCAGATCTGTCCTCCTTTTTCTTGTTAATCTCTCTCTCTGGCTCTCTCTCTCTCTCTGGCTCTCTCTCTCTGGCTCTCTCTCTCTCTCTCTCTCTGGCTCTCGCTCTCTCTCTCTCTCTCTCTCCTCTCTCCTCTCTCTCTCTCTCTCCTCTCTCTCTCTCTCTCTCTCTCTCTCTCTCTTCTATCTTCCCCTTCTCTTCTATCTTCCCCCTCTCTCTTTCTCTCACCCACACATATGATCATGTTTTCAAAGATTATGGAGTAATGGTTCTTGCAGTGGTCTAGTAACATCTTGGTACATAATTGGAAGAGGAAAAGGGAAAGCCAGATGGTAGAGAGACGGAGCTATCCTAATCAGCATTTAAAACTATCCGATGTGTTGATTTAGTATATTTTGGATGTGCTGATGCATATGATCCATCTCATCGCAGCCTTAATCCACGTACCAAGCAGTATTCTCTTTGAGCAATCTGCTGTAATCCAGCACTTTAATTTAGACATGCAGCAGACCTTACAATGACCAAGGTGAACAAACGGCCAAATACTGTTCCCTGTCTCTCTGAGCAGGGTTAATACCTTTAGCGTAAAACTCAACTCTAAACACTTTCCTTTTTTTTTTACCAGGGATAAAATAAACAGTCAGCAAGGAAAAGTGGTGACTTGAGGAGTGCACAGTTTGGGGTTTAGTGCTGATTAATGCAACAGGACTGGACGACACATACTGTACCTCATTATGGACCGGGCTTCAACAGCTGTCCCTCCCCTTCTGTCTCTTCCCCATTGCCCACGTTCAAACAAGAACACATGCAGCAAAGAGAACTAGGATACAGAGGCAGGGAGGAAAAACAGGACGACTGAAATCCCGTACAAAACAAAGGCCCACTGTCTCTGTCCTGCATTACTTTCAAAAAGGGACTCTCACTCAGCATCCAAATGCTCTGTAGTTGATAGACAGAAAGGGATGAGTCTTCTCCTGAAGCGGATCGCACAGTAGCCCCGTCGATATCACTATCCCTCTCCATCAGCCTTCTTAAGAGTGAGGAAGGGGGTTGTGTGGAAAAGCCCAGCCTCTCTACTCCGTCTTTCAGCAAGAGATCACAGCGCTCTCATCCCCCATGCTGGATAACCACGGAAAACAGATTAGAAGACAGAAGCGGAGGAGAGAGGGTCATTATTTCTGAGGATCCAAGACCAATACGGCTTCCCCACAGCCAGGAGTCTTTGTCATCTTATACCAATATAATAGCTGCTTACCATCTAGCCCTTCCCTCTCATTCTTTCCTCAGCTCAACTCTGTCTCTCTCACAGGCACATGGCACTGTGTTGTGTGCGACGGGATGAGTCCTTCTGAGGCTAAGCCTCTACAGTGAGCTAGGCCTCAGTGACAGGACGCTGTCGACTTCTGTCTCGGCTCCTCTGCCTCTCTCCTTGTGCGGGCTCACAGGCCACTTTCAACTGATGACCTCCCATGTGCCATCTGCTGTGTACACCCTCACCCACCCACATACGTTATACATTGATAATCACTAAGGGTAATGGCATGTACAGGTCACTCCGCTTTCCTAGTGATTCACGGAGCTCCTGGTTCCACTCTAGTCCTCTGAGGCGTTCTTGAACACACTTGCAACACAAAGCAACTTGAAATAATTAAAACTCGAAACAGCCAAATCAAAACAACTCATCTGGCCTTTTTTCTTCTCTGCCCTTTCCACCATCGTTTTCATCTCTGATCTCCACATAGCACACAGCTGTGTGTGGGTAGAGGTAGTGCTAGTGTTCCTCTCGCTGTGAGCGGCCCTGAGGCAGTGGAGATACAGTGGTCATCTCGGTGGTGGGTGCTCCTGTATTGTTTTTCTCCTTTAGATTATTTATTTATACAAGAGTAACTGACTGAGGTGATGTCCTTTTTCCCCCTCCCGTGTCCTGTTTAAATGGAGGGAGATGACAGGATATGTGTAAACTAACACAAGAAAAGAAAGAAAAGAAAATAGAATAAAAAAGCAAATAAACAAATGCTAAATGTTTGTGACAATTATTACAATAGAGTAATATTTTCAGGATTTAATCAAAACATTAACACTCATCAACTCCCATTTCCTCTAAAAAGCTTTATATTCTTCAAGTGAAACAATCTGCTCCATTTTCAATTTCTGTTGCGCCATGTACCATTCATCTGGAGATAAGAATCTAGGGTCAGAGGACCATCACTTTTTCTTATAAATTTACAGTGGTGAGGAGTAAAGCTGTCCCCAGTTACACAACGCTGAGCATTGTGGTAAACTGTGCCAAGTGTCAAACAGATGGGCCAGCATCCATATGCACAATATCACAATAATCCACTACTGCCATGAGGGTTGACTTTACAATTGTCATTCTTTTTTCAACAGAAAAGCTTGAACTTGTACAATAGAGCTCCCAGTCTGATCCTCAGCTTCTTTGTGAGTTTAAGCACACGGGTCTTAAATGACAGCATTACATCTAGCCGGCCATCCAGAATATTTGTAGACTGAAACTATTGAATTATATGCCTTATAATCTAACTTTCTGGCCCATCAGGAAAGCATGTGTTTGGAGATATTGTATGTACAGTCCCCTCCAAAAGTATTGGAACAGTAATGCCAATTCCTTTATTTTTGCTGTAGACTGAAAGCGTTTGGGTTTGACACCAAAAGATGAATATGAGACAAAAGATCAATATGTCAGCTTTTATTTCCAGGTATTTTCATCTGGATCTGATAAACAACTTAGAAGATATCATTATTTGTAAAGGAACACCACATTTTTTGTTGAGCAAAAGTATTGGAACATGTGACTAACAGGTGTGTTTTGTTGCCCAGGTGTGTCTTATTACATTTATTATTCAAACAATAAATATCACTGAATGTCTAGGCTCAGTTTCAGATTCTGGTTTTGCCTGTGCAGACTGCAGTTATAGTAATCAACATGAAAAGCAGAGAACTGTCTATGGGTGAAAAGAAAGCAATTGTGAAGCTAAGAGAAGATGGGAAATCAATCAGAGCCATTGCACAGACACTAGCCATAGCCAGTACAACAATTTGGTATATCCTCAGGAAGAAACAAACTACTGGTGTACTAAGTAACAGACATCGAACGGGACGACCACGGAAAACAACAGCAGTTGACGACAGAAACATTGTCAGAGCTGTGAAGAAAGACCCTAAAACTACTGTTGGTGAGATCAACAACAACCTCCAGAGGGCAGGAGTGAAGGTTTCAGAATCCACTGTTCGCAGAAGACTTCATGAACAACAGTACAGAGGCTACACCAGAAGATGCAAGCCATTCATTAGCATAAAGACTAGGAAGGCCAGGCTGGATTTTGCCAAAAAGTACAGAGACGAGCCTCAAAAATTCTGGGAAAAGGTTTTATGGACTGATGAGACGAAGATTAACTTCTACCAGAGTGATGGAAAGGCTAAGGTTTGGAGAACAAAAGGATCTGCTCATGACCCCCAAAACACAAGCTCATCTGTGAAACACGGTGGAGGTAATGTGATGGCTTGGGCTTCAATGGCTTCTTCTGGGACGGGCTCATTAATCTTCATTGATGATGTAACACATGATGGTGGCAGCAAAATGAATTCGGAAGTCTACAGAAACATTTTGTCTGCCAATTTAAAGAAGGATGCAACCAAACTGATTGGGAGATCCTTTGTCATGCAGCAAGATAATGACCCTAAACACACTGCAAAAGCAACAAAGAAGTTCATCAGGGGCAAGAAGTGGAAGGTCCTAGACTAGTCAATCTCCAGACTTAAACCCTATAGAGCATTCTTTTTACCTTCTTAAAAGGAGACTGAAGGGAGAAACCCCCCAAAACAAGCAACAACTGAAAGAGGCTGCAGTGAAAGCCTGGAAAGGCATAACAAAAGAAGAACGCAAAAGTTTGATGTCCATGGGTCGCAGGCTTGATGCAGTTATTGAAAGCAAAGGATTTGCAACAAAATATTGAGTCTTATTCACTTAAATCCATTTCAAGTCTATCTGTTCCAATACTTTTGCTCATCTAAAAATGTGGTCTTTCTTTTCAAATAATGATATCTTCTAAGTTGTTTATCAGATCCAGATGAAAATACCTGGAAATAAAAGCTGACATATTGATCTTTTGTCTCATATTCATCTTTTGGTGTCAAACCCAAACGCTTTCAGTCTACAGCAAAAATAAAGGAATTGGCATTACTGTTCCAATACTTTTGGAGGGGACTGTATATCAAACATAGAGGTGTCAGAATCCAATTCTGTTGAGAACTAGATATTCCTCAGCTTTTACAAGCGAGGACAATCGGACTCAAATGCTTAATTTAAGATCTATCTGCATGCATTGCAGAGTGAGGCAGAAAATAAACCAACATGAATGTTCTGTACTTGTGTGGCATAAGTGATATGCCAAGCTGGTAATTAAAGAGGCTCATGTTGCAGATACAGGTCACAGCCTGACCACTGATCTGGCAAAGAATGTAGATTAGATACACATCTATCTTGGAATACAAATATTGAAAATCCTGTTCAGACAAATATTTTGTTATCTTTCTTTAGTTCCTGTTTTTTTCAGTTTTGCTCCGCGTACAAAGGTATGGCTGTCCGAAGGATATTGGATCAAATAGACTGCTACCTGCATCAAATAAACTGCCCCCTAATCACACACACATACACGCACGCTCACACTCCATAATACAGAGACCCAAGCACCAGCGCATTAACCTTAGAATGATTGTGTTTAGCTAGAAACTGCAAAATATCCATGGCAAGCACTGGCTGTACATGCAGGTTGAAATTAACATGGGGTTTGGGTAGTAGTTTCTCACGGAAGAAATATCCTGAGAATTTCAGTCAGACGAGCAATCAAAATAGAGAAGGCCCAAGGCCATGCTAGAAAATCATTCCACGATAAAAAAAATTTAGCTAGCTTACTGCAAAAAGTAAAAGACTACTAGCTGCAGTTCCCTACAACGACTATGTTCGTAGTCGTAATAGCCATACAAAATATAAAAATGGCCCATATAAGGCGCATCTTCCTGTTGGGACAAGTATTATTCCATCACATGTTTAACGGGTCCGTAACCCCACCCCCTAATTAACAAATAGCAAATCAGAAGCACCAATCATTGACTTTGTGCACCTGAGCACATGCTTAATAAAGTTCCGCAAAAGTTTCCACCATTTCTCAGCTCTTCCTTTCTTCACCAGGCCCAGTAACTGTGTTGCTATCCTGCACGTTGTTGTCTTAACCAGTAAGCACTGGCAATGTAATTGTTTGTTCCTTGATAGAAGGTCTGTGACATCTTAACAGGAACATACTGTATTTGCAGGTGTATAACCCGTTGCAGTTAACCATGAGCAAAGTCGAAAAGCCTCTTTCAACATTGTGGGGTAGGTCTCTTTTTGTAATGCATAGTCGTGTGTTACCTGATACTGACTTCAATATCTGCTTGCCATGGTCCGCGGTTCTAAAATCAAACCAGAGTGCACGTTGGTTAGATGAGGGTTTTTTGAACCAAGCTGTTAGCTGTGTTGTCCAGCCTAAGGTTTGATAGCATTTCTAAGTCGTGTTTGTCACACAAAACAATGTTAAAATACACGAACTTGGTTCACTTTAGCTTCAAATAAAGTCTACAACAAGTTAAATATGGGGTTAGCAAATAATGGTTGAAGCCAAAGCAACAAAAGGGATATCCTAAATTCAGGGAACGTGATGACTCGAAAACCGACTCTTAATAAAATGAATCCTGATCGTTTTGGACTAAGTAGGCGCTTAATAGAATGCCAGATGTTGGGAAGTTATGTTCCTCACAAGGTGCAATTCAACACCGTAATTAACCATACCGTAATCATACCAACATATTTTACATACAAGGACTATCAACTGCCCAAGGAGGCGCTAGCCTACTTTTAAGCAAAATTACCATTTCTTCCCAAACATTATTAGTTGTGTAATGTCATCTGAGATTATTATTATTATTATTATTATTATTATTGTTATTATAGCAAAAATAGTTAATTTGTTTAACCCTCATCATACCAAAATGTAACATACAAGGACTACCGGGACTCCAATAATAAAATACTGCAAGAAACAACCATCACCGCAACATTTTTACTTATTCCTTCTGGTAACATTAGTTATGTAACTAATGTTATCTGGAAAAGTTATGTTTATTAAAACTGCGAAGTTGGAATTTGGTGCTATTGACTGGGGTCTGCAGGGACCCCAATACATTAGTATTTTTTAGAAAAGAAAACGAATTAAAAAACAAAACGATTAAATGATGTCATGGAAAATGTTATATAGCGCCTGTAATATTGCAAGTGTACCCATGGGTTCTGCGGGGACCCCACTTGGTAAGATGAGAATTAATATTTTGAGTAGCCCAGGGTGCATAAGAGGGCAGTGATAGGGAAACTAGGTGCATTCAAACTTGTTCTAATAGTCTGGCAACAATATCGCAAGTGGAAGATAATTCTGACAATTGCATTTCAGTTCTAATTTTAATATGGGGGTTTCACCACACAAATTAAACTTAAGTAGTTATTATTTTTAAAGCTTTTCCTGAACTTGAGGTATTTCAGGATACACTTGGATCTGTTGTTGCCCAGTCATTTGCCAGATGTTCAATCATTTATGGCCCTATCATTCAATTGAATATTGTACATTGATGAAGCTCTTGTGTATACATTGTACTGCTTCATAAATCAGTATCCAGTTACATAACTGGTCCAGTATTTTTGCTCAAACTACAAACTGGTGTCTTGATACCAACCACAGCTCTCCTACCAGTCACTCTACTTATGTAATGTGTCTGTGGCAACATCTTTGAAGTATAGATAGTCATTTGAAGTGTAGTAAAAAATGGCACCCTTATATTTCAGATTTCTTATTTCTTGCCTAATTAGCCACCTTTCTATATAGGTTGTGAGCTGAGCAGTTCCAACCAAGCTGCAACTTTCAAAACAGATGACACTAATCATCAGCACCAACTTGCTCTTAGAACTGTAAGTATTTGGTCATGTTAATGGAAGGCTCTTAACTACAAAATGTGTTTTAAGAATGGCTTTTAAAGATGTAATACAATTAGGGTTTGTTTGAACTATGACTACATTTTCTGCTAACTGTTGCAATCACTGGAAGTGCTTTGGAATGCAAGTCATTATGGTACCCTACATACATAATCATGCCTCTGGAATAATTATCAGGATTCTGAAGTCCTGATGCCAGTTCACAACTTTTTACCAGTTTAAATTTGGTCTATGTAAATACTGATGGAGCCCATTAATACACTTAATATTTGATTCAGCACTACTTATCCTTGTTATAACATGTTTATTAAATGAAAAAGGGAAAACACTTTCTGAAATCTGGGGTTGAGCGCTCTGCTTGGGCTTCATGAAACTCCATGGAGGCGAGCACACTATTCCATTAATCTCTGAGAAGACTAGCAGGCCCACAAGGGTTTGTATCCTAACCTACTGTATACTTCATGTGGCTTTCCATCCTCTTCCCTCCTAGATGTGCCTGGGTGCAGGTGCGAAAGAAGAATTGAACATTGTTGAGTTGATAACTGGAGAGCCTGAATCCGGTGAAGGTGTTCCTTTAGTAACGCTACACCCTAATGGCATGCCCACGGTAATGCAGGCCCCTGCCGCCTCTTCAAAACCAGAACACAGTTGCCAATTGGGTTGTACTGATTATCTGTGTACCCACAGGTCAATCTGGCTGGAATAGACCTCCACCCCCCTGTAACGTTTAAGCTGAAGAGTGGGGCAGGGCCTGTCTACGTCTGTGGAGAACATGTGGCCTGTACACAGCATGTCTGCTTATTCTCAAATGATTCCCAATGTTGCTCAAAGGTTGTTCCAGCTGGTCAAGTGTTTTGTTTTCATTGCTCTAGTGGAAGACGAGTACTCTGGCTTGGACAGTGATGAGGTGGAGGAGGAGGAAGAGGAGGACATTGAAGAGTCCCCTGTGAAGCCGGTGAAGAAACCGGCAGCTAAGAATGGAGCTGCTGCTGGAAAGGTGAGGATGTGCGCCCTACTCTCCTCGGGTCAGCCCTCCAGTCTGCCCAGAGCCCTCCGAGCAATGCCTACCTCAGCCCCAGTTGTGTACTTGTCACCTTGTGAAATGGATTAGTCAGGCTTTTACATGGTTGCTTAACCTTTTTTTAACCTGGGAATGGCACATTGAGATTAATCTGAAGTGGGACCTGGCCAAGGAAGGCAGCGTAGACAATATTAAACGAAACGACAAATGGAGGTTAATACAATGTGTGCAAGGATAATCAAGTTACCTTATGACACAACTTCAAGGGACAGCCCACATGGCAATACCAAAGCATGAGCAAACCTTTTGATACCTTGAATCAGACCCTCACTATGTGCACTAAGGTGGGTTGGGGATGATGCACACAGAGTAAAAATGCATGTGCCCCCTCCAGAGAAAGAAGCCAGAGGAAGCTGAAGACGACGGGTAAGTGCAACTAGGTTACTCTACTGGAGGCTTGGGGTTTATACTGCAGCTTCATCAATGACTTCCTCTGAAATATATTGTTCAATGACTGAAGTAAAGTGCTTGTGATCTACTAGCAGAAGATGATCAGGGGGCTCTATTCAGTCAAGTGATGGGGAGCTAGTCTTGCTTTACTGAGCAGTTGTATGCTTTCTGCCCTTTATCTAATTCTGTCTCCCATCTCACCCCACAGGCCACCCTCAGATGATGAAAACCACCCCCCGAAAAAAGTGTGGCTGCTTTTAATATTTACACGCTTGAGCTTCAATCTTTTATCCCTTTGAATATTTAAACATCCATTTGAGTAGCTAAGTCTGAAATCATGGTTTGCCTGTTTCTGAAATGGCTCAACCTTTTTGTTTCTAGGGAAAGGGTCGTGGCAGGGGCAAGAAGAATTGAGCTCCAGATATTAAAGGTTTGATTTGTTCTGAATTGAGTAGGAAATTGGTCTTTCTAATCCCAATGAACTATACATTTGCTATTTTTCTCTTGCGCTCACAATAATGTTTGTCTAAAATGGTGTAATCACGTATTCTCACTCAGAATTATGATATTTTATGCTTTTACAGAATATTATGCCGTTTTAAAAAAGAAAATACCCTGCTCCTCTTATTGCTTTTAGAATGAAATTTGTTAAATTAAGAGTTGATAGTCCAGCTGCTGCTCAAATATACACCAAGTGAAATACTCATTCAGTTGTCAAAGTAATTTCCATAGTGCTTCTGTTCATTTGTCCCATAGTTTGAGACTAAACATCTGTATGTTTGGGGTTTGGCACCTTGGATAAAATACATTAAGTACCACCAGCCCTCTAAAATTATTCATCTGGTGCATACTTTCATGTAGAACAAAGTTGTCAAAATCAAGTTTAATGTTGAATCACAGATTCTTCGTTGGCACGTAAACTGTCATTTACTAACCGAACATTTCAGATTTAAGCTGAACCGTTTCTTTTTTTTTTATATATATATATAAATGTTTTAATTGGTTAGGTCTGAGCAACAACTTTTCTTCCAGATGCTGGAACACGACGTTCGTTCTGAAAGTTTGTCATTCCACCAGACTGGTTACGTAATCCCACTGGACCCACCCGTTCTACATTGTTCAACCTCTGTTACATTAAGTATTCAAAGTTCAAATTGTAACTGCTTTATCAATAAATATTCTGTTGGATAATTGAGTTGTCTTTTTAATGTGAAAGGTTATTCTTTTTAAATGAATTGCCGAGCTCAGATCTACTAAATTGGAAGGACATTTTTAAAGGTACATGAGCAGTATTGTCTGTGGGTGATAAAATCATTAACCTATTATCCATCTTAACTTGGTGCTTGTGCTTCAGTTAGAAATGCAACAGTAGGTTACCTTCACAAGCAGCTGAACTCTGACCTCTACCAGGCTAGTACTAAGGAACAGATGGAGACAGGTCACCGGAGACTTCGCAACTGTAGTTTGACACTACATTTATTTACAAAGGCCCTTGGACATGGTGACAGCACTGCAATTTGCCTACTTAACTTTTGCCCCAGTTATCCTCTTCAGCTAAGCAGTGACCTAAAATGTCTAGAAATATTACTTTTAGGGTTGAGTATTCACTTTCAGGCCTTTCAATGAGTCAGTGGTTTATATTCAAGTTTAATTAGTGATTGTGACATTCCTTTAGGAAACTGGTATGATTATAAGTGAACTTGATCTCACACCTGTGATATTTTTATTCTTGTACAAAGTGCTCAGAAATAGTGCTCGTGAAGTACAGTACTGCTAATTTCCTCTGCATTAGCAGATACATCTTCATGAGTTTGCTAGTTAATGGAGACGTAAAATGCATCCTTATTGACATGTTAGACATGGCTCATTTAATCCTTCAGCTTCAATCTGTGGCTCTGTATGATGGGGTTGAGTGGAATCAAATGGAACCCTGGAGAGGAAGCAAGAAATATCAAGAGGTCAAATAGGCCATATAATACAAATGGGGTATTATGCTAAAGGCGTAGTCAAGCTTTTACTGTATGGTCTTTAAAAAACACACCTCAAGAATCTGTTTCCTCAGTCGGTCTCGTTTTTCCTCAAGTATTTCTTCATGACTGCGGCCACGTCTCCCCCCTCACTCCCCTCTGCCTCTAGCCTCTCTCCCTGTGGCCCCCTGCGCCTGGTCCCCCCGCCCTGAGAGCTGCCCCCAGAGCTGGAGGACCCGCTGTCGGAGCCTTTCCTGCTGCGGGTGGACGGGGGCAGCTCCCCAAAGTGGACGCTCAGGGCCCTGCGGCCTCCCCGTACAGAGCTGGCCAGACTGCTGGTGGACTGGGCCCTCCGGATGGCCGGCATGATGTCAGAGGCTGAGTCCTCACGGCTACTATCCCCCGTCAGGCGTCGGTTCTGGAACACCAGGGGTTCTGAGCCCAAAGAGCCCTCGCCCCCGGCCTCGCCCACCAGGCTGCCCAGCATCCGCCGCCTCGTTGGCTGGGGCGATCGCTCCATTGACGGGCGGACTGGGTCCTCCTCGGGGATGCAAAGTGAGGGCGGGCAGTGGCGAGAGGCTGGAGGGGAGGAAAGGGAAGACAGGCGGGGTAAGGCGGGAAGAGAGGCGAGAGACTCGGCGGTCCCATACTGGGACGGTTTGGATCCAGAAGCAGAGGCCTGGGACTCGCCAAGGGAGCGCATGCTGGCGGCCCGCTGAAGCAGCGGGGAAGGCGGCTTTAGGATGCTCCGGGGTTCCTGGAGGTCCTCTGGGCCCAGAGACAGAGCCGAGGCCCTGCGGCGGATGGTGGAGGCCCCTGTGGTCTGGTAGACGGGCAGGGAGATGGTGCTACCAGAGCCTTCCTCTGGGTCGGCCCCTCCTCGACGCTTACGGAGCCCCTCTAGCAGCTCAGACAGGGCCAGGGAGGAGGAGGCTCGACCCAGACCTGCACCTCCCTTGGTGCCCACTCCGCCAGCCTGCGAGCCCTCATCATCTGGGTCCACACAGGAGCTGTGGGGGAAGGGGGGTGTCAGAGGAAAAGTAAGTAAGAACGAAAGGGGGAGACCTGCACATACACTATTTCTCATTCTAATGGATGTCAATCTAAGGTGACAGTTAATACATTATAATAATACAAATTTTCTGTCATTGCTGGGGTCAACTTGAAATGTTTGATTTGAATTTGAGAAAAATAAGATGTAACAGTTTTTAGATCAGATCTAGCCTCTTAAAGTGCGCCAGGTGGATGCATTTAAATGCTAGACACATGCCCCCGGACCACCTCAAAGGGTTGGAATCCCCCCACCATAGTTTCACACAAAAGGTACCCCCAAACAATATGAAGCATAGGGCTCCCCCACAAAAAAAACGAGAAACTGCACTGTCTCTACAGGTCTCTGTTAGGTATTTATGGGGGAGGAACAGCAAAGTCCTGTCTGTTGTCATACCGGAAGCTGTAGGTGCTCATGGTGTCGGTGACAGACTGGCGCCCCCCCTGGCTGCTGATGGTACTGCTGCCATAGGGAGACCTGCTCCTGGCTCCTCCTCGGGGCACGCCCAGCCAATGGCGGATCCCCTCGCCTACATCCTCCGTTCCCAGTGAGCCAACATTGGACACACTGTCACTGGTAAAGGACACACACACACGTTTATAAGACCTCCACAGTCATGGTAGCCATCATCGCCAGTGCAGGATGTCACAGGACAACACTGAATTATAAACAACCACTAAGCATCACAGCCAAACACAACTATGAGACACACTCTTTGGTGTAACAGAGAGTTGGGGGGCGGGGGTGGTGGGGTGGTGGTATGACAGAGCATCGAGATGAGATCTGTTTGGGAAAGAACAAAGTGGTACAGAGGATAGGTTGAAAGGAGAGGAGGAAAATGGCCTATTACTCGATCCCCTAAATGACTATGTAAAGGAGATTTCCTTTGGCGGTAAACTTTAAGACAGTCCACTAAAACGTAGAAATGCTTTTGTCCGTTGCATAATGTTCTGTGTCAGTGCTCTTTGCAAAGGTCAGAGGAGACAATGAACGATCAAGTATAATTATTTTCATAAGGAAGGTCAGTGAAAAATGTACAGGGAAAGCAAAGGACTAAGACTTTCTAAACACAATGTTGACATTAGACGAAAGCCCATTGAGAAAAAAGACTAAACGTCAGTTGAGTGTAGGCCAAGAAGGTTAGTTAGCCATGCTGAGGGTCAGGTCAATCTCTATTCTAGGGTCTAACAAATAAACAAGTAATCCAGCACAATCACTCCGCTTGTTTCATTATCATCTTTCAAGACTCATGTCCCGGGACAGTTGTGTTCAGTTCAGAACTATCATGTGAACGTAGCACTGTACCAAGCCAAGCACAGGCAAGGACAGGCCATACACTAAACTGTGTTTACACACACACACACACACACATCCAGTGTTCTGTCTTACGGGTCTCTCTTTTGCCCAAGGGATTCCACTGCTGTCTTAACACTAGATTAAGAAAAGGAAGGTTAAAAGTTGAGGGGCTACAGGAAACACACACACACACACATTGTATTCGCACAAACCTCTCACTGTCACTCTCATCACTCGACTCCACTTCCTCCAGGGCAGCCTGTAGATCAACAATTCGTCGAATGGAGGTCTCCAGATCGGCTTGTAATGTCTGCGTGACTGCAGTCAGCTCCTCAACCTGCATTTCCTGTTAACAGAGGTGGAGAGACATCGGATGTGGGAGAAATGGAACCACACGCACACACACACATACACACACACATGCAAGACCATAACCTTCAACACGCCAAATGCATAGCTTGTTCAGTCACCCTGGAGCGACCCCAAAGATGCATCTAATTTCATCCCCGGTAATCATCCCATTCTCCTCCATATTGCTTCATACATCACCACTGACCGGCCGTGGCACGTGCTCACACACACATAAACATCTGCCCCTGGCTGAGCTACATTGTGTGTGTCACGGTGTGTTGGTCTACGTTATATGGGGGAAATGATTACGTATCCTGACTGCCAGCAAGAAAAGAGAGTGATTTATTAATTCATCTTTCTTTTCCTTCTCTTCTCCTAGGCTCTCATTCTGTATTCTGTTTCCCTAGTGCGCGCACACACACACACATACTGTTACAAAAACATTGAGAGGGACACATACTCAGACCCAAGAAGACATGCACATACACTATACTCTTTCGGGGCGTTCCAAGTTATTGGCTCCGAGGAGCAGGGAGGGCGCAGTGGTTGTCATAGAGACAAGTGTAATGTGTGTGTGTGTGTGTGTGTGTGTGTGTGTGTGTGTGTGTGTGTGTGTGTGTGTAGAGCATTGTGTCCATAACCTTGAGGAGACAATGAGGATTAATCACAGGCAGACAGAGAAAGGCGGACTAGGGAGAGAGGAGGGGTCTGTGTGTGTGTGTGTGTGTGTGTGTGTGTGTGTGTGTGTGTGTGTGTGTGTGTGTGAATACATGTCCGTTTACGAGGTCAGTGTCTGCAAGGTGGCCAATAGGCCATTAAATGGCATCTGTCATGCCACAGTGTGTGTGTGTGTGTGTGTGTGTGTGTGTGTGTGTGGGGGGGGGGGTTATGTGCCTGCTTTGTATTTTGTTGATGTCGGTGACACCGTGACTCATTGTGACATTATTGAATCTCCTTCTCTCCAGCTTGGAGGTCACACCCTGGTGCAGTTTGCATGCAGGCCT
>CM030172.1:26236281-26241281 GCA_017639675.1 Aplochiton taeniatus | reverse complement strand
CACTGATTGTGCAAGTTCTCCTACTGAGAAAGATGAGAGAGGTCTGTAATTTTCATCATAGGTACACTTCAACTATGAGAGACAAAAATGAGAGAAAAAATCCAGGAAATCACATTGTAGGATTTTTAAAGAATTTATTTGTAAATTATGGTGGAAAATAAGTATTTGGTCACCCACAAACAAGCAAGATTTCTGGCTCTCACAGACCTGTAACTTCTTCTTTAAGAAGCTCTTCTGTCCTCCACTCGTTACCTGTATTAATGGAACCTGTTTGACCTCGTTTTCTGTTCAAAAGACACCTGTCCACAGCCTCAAACAGTCAGACTCCAAACTCAACCATGGCCAAGACCAAAGAGCTGTCGAAGGACACCAGGAAGAAAATTGTAGACCTGCACCAGGCTAGGAAGAGTGAATCTGCAATAGGCAAGCAGGTTGGTGTGAATAGATCAACTGTGGGAGCAATTGTAAGAAAATGGCATAGAGACCTACAAGACCATTGATAATCTCCCTCGATCTGGGTCAAAATGATCATGAGAACGGTGAGCAAAAATCCCAGAACTACACGGAGGGACCTGATGAATGACCTGCAGAGAGCTGGGACCAAAGTAACAAAGGCTACCATCAGTAACACACTACGCCAAGAGGGACTCAAATCCTGCAGTGCCAGGCGTGTCCCCCTGCTTAAGCCAGTACATGTCCAGGCCCGTCTGAAGTTTGCCAGAGAGCATATGGATGATCCAGAAGAGGATTGGGAGAATATCGTGTGGTCAGATGAAACCAAAATAGAACTTTTTGGTCAAAACTCAACTCGTCGTGTTTGGAGGAAGAAGAACTCTGAGTTGCATCCCAAGAACACCATACCTACTGTGAAGCATGGGGGTGGAAACATCATGCTTTGGGGCTGTTTTACTGCAAAGGGGACAGGACGACTTATCCGTGTTAAGGGAAGAATGAACGGGGCCATGTATCGTGAGATTTTAAGCCAAAACCTCCTTCCATCAGTGAGAGCATTGAAGATGGAATGTGGCTGGGTCTTCCAGCATGACAATGACCCCAAACACACCGCTTGGGCAACGAAGGAGTGGCTCCGTAAAAAGCATTTCAAGGTCCTGGAGTGGCCTAGCCAGTCTCCAGACCTCAACGCCATAGAAAATTTGTGGAGGGAGTTGAAAGTCCGTGTTGCCCAGCGACAGCCCCAAAACATGACTGCTCTAGAGGAGATCTGCATGGAGGAATGGGCCAAAATACCAGCTACAGTGTGTGCAAATCTGGTGAAGACTTACAGGAAACGTTTGACCTCTGTCATTGCAAACAAAGGTTATGTTACAAAGTATTGAGTTAAACTTTTGTTATTGACCAAATACTTATTTTCCACCATCATTTACAAATAAATTCTTTAAAAATCCTACAATGTGATTTCCTGGATGTTTTTTCTCATTTTTGTCTCTCATAGTTGAAGTGTACCTATGATGAAAATTACAGACCCCTCTCATCTTTCTAAGTAGGAGACCTTGCACAATCAGTGGCTGACTAAATACTTTTTGGCCCCACTGTTTATATATATATATTTACTTTTTTCTCAGGTCAGTGTATGATTCCTATTTTTGTGACTGGATTAGATTGGCAGATTGAATTGGGAGAGACAGGACAAAGGGACAGGACAAACTGGTAAACAACTAAATCTTTGGCTGAAGAACCCCTTTAAACCTGAGACTTGGTCGACGGATTTAAAATGGCGGCTGGCCCCACCTGTAGAGAGCGCCTCATGATGTATATCTGTGTGCCTAGGGCTGTGCTGTCATGGACGACCTTCTCCTTCTGCTCCCTCTCACTGTGAGCCTCCTCCAGAGCCTGGGTCAGCTCGCTGTCAAACCTGGAACCATGGACACGTACGGAAACACACACACACACACACACACACACTTATCTAGCTCACCTTACGCTCTACGGGTGATTGTGATGAAATCATGTAACATGGTCCTGTGCCCCCATGCGTACCTCCTCTGTTTGCGCTCCAGCTCGTGGCTGCGGCTCTGGAGGCTGTCGGTGAGAACGCGGGCGTCCTGAAGGTCAGAGGTCACGCGGCGACACTGGCGCTTCAGCTCCGTTGCCGCCTTCTTGGACTGCTCCAGCTGGACCTGCAGGGAGGACACCTAGACACACACACATATACACACACACACACACACACACGCACACACAGTTTCCACATGTGCACCCTGAGGAGCTGAATGGCTGTGCTGGGTGTGCACCCATGGGTGTTACCTTGGTGTCCAGCTGCTGGCGGGTCTGTCTCTCTGTCTCCAGTCTCTCCTCCGTCTGCTTGAGACGTCTTCGCACAAACTCCACCTCTGTCTGGCAGCACTCCAGCTTGAGGGACAGCTCGCTGTCTGAGGGTGGGGGAGAGGGAACCAACCCAGGCTAAACCAATGGAGCACACTCAAACACTGTGCATGTGGAACATCCACTCTCTGATAGTCATGTGCTGGGGTTGTGTGTGTGTGTGTGTGTGTGTGTGTGTGTGTGTGTGTGTGTGTGTGTGTGTGTGTGTGTGTGTGTGTGTGTGTGTTTGAACAAGCATGTTTGTGAAGGTTTTGTATGACCAAGTGTGTTTGCATTATATTTATTTTTCTATCTTAATAGTTCTAACATACACGTGTGTGTTTGAGTGTGTACACATGTGCGTTTGCAAACTACCTGTCCCTGTCTTGGTCTGGCTGTCCTTGCTCTCAACTTTCTGTTTCTCCTCCTCCAGTTGCTTCTCTATTGTTTCCATGGCGACCTTACACTGGTCCAGACGAGTCTTGCAGACAGAGAAGAAAGAAAGAGGTCAGAGGAGTGTGGAGAGTCTGGAGAGGAGAGGAGCTGGGTTGGAAAGGACCATGTTGGATTTAGACAGCTAGCCAGGCGTTAGGACAGTAACCCAGACAGACAGACAGCTAGCCAGGCGTTAGGACAGTAACCCAGACAGACAGACAGCTAGCCAGGCGTTAGGACAGTAACCCAGACAGACAGACAGCTAGCCAGGCGTTAGGACAGTAACCCAGACAGACAGACAGCTAGCCAGGCGTTAGGACAGTAACCCAGACAGACAGACAGCTAGCCAGGCGTTAGGACAGTAACCCAGACAGACAGACAGCTAGCCAGGCGTTAGGACAGTAACCCAGACAGACAGACAGCTAGCCAGGCGTTAGGACAGTAACCCAGACAGACAGACAGCTAGCCGGGCGTTAGGACAGTAACCCAGACAGACAGCTAGCCGGGGCGGAGAGACAGACAAATGGATGAAATGTCAGACAGACAGAAACAGACAGGCACCCAGACAGACAGTGGGATATGCACCTGTAGTTCCTTGTTCTCCTTGGCAAGGCGGAGTCTATCTGCCCTCTCCACATCCAGCGCCTGACACACTGCATCGCCACGGAAACGTTCATCGCTCAGTTCTGATGTCACCGCGGTCACCTACATGAGCAGACAACAATCCAAACATTGCTAAGGGACTGCTTCATCTTCACAGTGTGTGTGTGAGAGAGAAATAAAGAGAGAGAGAGAGAGAGAGAGGGAGAGAGAGAGAGAGAGAGAGAGAGAGAGAGAGAGAGAGAGAGAGAGAGAGAGAGAGAGAGAGAGAGAGAGAGAGAGAGAGAGAGAGAGAGAGAGAGAGAGATGAACAAGAAAAAGGAGGACAGATCTGAGGCAAGAGGCATGAGAAATACATTGCGGGATTCGGCCAAGGGGAGAGGAGAATATGAGAGTGAATGCACTGACATGCCGATCGTGAACACAGCGATCCTTACCGCGTTAGGAAAATAACAAAACAAGCGAAGCACTGCTTTCTCAGACAGTTGCAGAGAGAAAGTGTGTGTGTGTGTGTGTGTGTGTATGTGTGTGTGAAAGAGATTTAGAGCGAGAGAGACAGTTATTGAGGGCAAGCGTGTTTGTATGTTAGTTAGTGTGTGTGGGAGGACACACACACACACACACACACACACACACACACACAGTATACCTTAGTCTCGAGGCTGTCTGCGGTTTGTCTCAGCTCATTTCTCTCCTTCTCGGATTTCCCCAGCCGGCGTCTCAGAGCTGAAATCTCATCCTGCCAGAGTAAAGTAAAAAGCAGCATCAGTCTCTCTAGTTTAATGTAGGGCTGTGTGTGTGTGCATGTGTGGGTGTGCGTGTGTAAGGGCCAGCATCAGTCTCCAGTTTAATGTAGGGCTGTGCTACAAACCTCCTTGGCCTTGATCCTGTGGTCGTCCATGTTCACGTCCAACAGGGGGCGTAGTTTACAGAGCAGTCTCCACCAGCTCCAATGGATCACAGCCCACAGGGCACGCAGGTTCCTCTGTATGCAGCTCACTGCCATCTGCTGCACCTACACACACACACACACATACACAAACACACACACACACACACACACAGATGTTTAGCTATCTATACTTTCAGTACCAAAACTTCCACAAACATTATGCCAGTGGGATTAGAATTCCTGCTTCCAAAGTGGATGTGCCTTCGGGTGGCGTCCCATCAGGAACCCTGCCTACAGTCCCGAGGGGAGCCTTGCCTTCATTTTGCGGAACTTGTGCCTGGCCTGGTGTCCCCTGCAGGCAGCCTGTAAGTGAAGCAGCCAGCCGCTGACCAACTGGTCCCTCTGCTGCTCCAGGTAACCCAGGGTACGGCGCTTCATAAACACCTGGGGGAGAGCGAGGGAGGGAGGGAGGGAGGGAGGGAGAGAGAGAGACAGAGAGAGAGAGAGAGAGAGAGAGAGAGAGAGAGAGAGAGAGAGAGAGAGAGAGAGAGAGAGGGGGGGGTAAGAATCACATGTCCACACATATAACCCCCAAAAACAACCCACCATCCTCAGAGGAGAACAATGGAGAGAGGTAGAATGGTCAAGGGCAGAGTAAGAGAAGGAGAGAGAGGTGAGCTCCCCGTGTGGCTGGGCATGGGACTCTCAGAGCGTTGGGTAAGCAGGCCACAGAACAGGAACAGGACGTTGC
>CM030172.1:26221281-26228781 GCA_017639675.1 Aplochiton taeniatus | reverse complement strand
GACAGGTGGAGGAGCCACTCACAGCCTTCTCCTCCTTGACTTCAGGCTCCTTCAGCTTGGTCTCCTTCTCAGTCTCCCTGACCAGCTGCTTGAGGAAGCCCCCGGGCGCCGATGACAATGGAGGAGGCGGTTCCGAGGCCACAACAGGCTTCTTCTCCTCCTTTATCTGTTGGTGGATAGAGGTATGGAGGGCGTGATTATACCGTCATCCTCCTCATTCACTCAGATCCTTTTCTACATGGTCATTCACCAATACATGTCTGGTAGGGCTGGACTTTGCACATCATGTATTGCATTGTTAAATTGTCTAATGTGTTATAAGAAGCTGAAAATTACAATTTGAGATTACTAATACATGGAAAAACATGAACAACATTCGTGGAGCTATGGTGGGTTACATCACAGGTTTAAATCAAGGCCCGTGGAGTTTAACCACATTCTCTCTCTTCTCTACTCTCTCTTAGGTTCACTTTGCCTAAGCAACAATATTCCACCAAACAATTAAAATGCCCTAAACTAAGGATTTCTCCGTGTTTATTTGTTCGGCCTAAGAGTGTGAGAGTAGCTGGAGAGTAGTTGAATAGCTGGTTGGTACGACAGTGGCTGCTACTTACGGTGGCAAGGGCCCACCATCCCACCTACAGTTATCATGGTTCAGTGATGGACAGTAACCAAGTACATGTTATTCCTTACTTTACCTTGGTAGCTTTTTCAAGTATCTGTACTTTACTCAAGGGTTTCCATTTTGGGAGACTTTTTAACTTTACTTTACTCACTCCACTACATTTCAAACTCAAATATCCTACTTTTAACTCTACACTCCTGTGTGATTTCCGACGTGACTTGTTACTTTGTTGTGGAGAAAATGGATTGTCTAAAATATCCTACAGAATAATACAACACACTATCATACTGAAGCCTACCAACCAGGGCGCAGCATTCGTTTCAAACGGCTCATGACTTTCGTTTGAACCATGGAACGTTAGATTGATACACGAGAGCCTGATAAGCATCAGGATTAGGAACATATCTGACAGTCTCTAACCTACGGCAGTCGGGGAACTGCAACACCCATGGCCATATCTCAAAACCCTACGGAGTTCTATAACAGTGTAGCTGTTGTAGAACAAATCTCTTTTCTCACTCTGCAAGGGTAACAAGCTGCATGAAAGAACAAGCTCTATTAAAGAGAAAATGCACTTTTCTACCACAGTCAGCTGTGCCGGAACTTGAGGCTGGGCATTCTGATACAGAAGGGTAAATGGGACACAATCAAGGGTTACATATATGCACATGCAAATAGACATGCACACACACACCCGTGCACGCACGCACACACACACACACACAGACACACACACACACACACACACACACACACACACACACACATATATATATATATATATATATATATATATATATATATATATATATATATATATATATATATATATATATATATATATATATATATATACATATAAAACTTTAAGATTTGCCTACTGGATTTTTTTATTCTATTTGTCATTACCATACAAAAAAAATATAACTTTTTGACTTTTGCTATTTAAGTATTTTCTACTTTATAGGAGTAATATTTAGCAAGGGTATCTGAACTTTAACTCAAGTACAGGGTTTGTGTACTTCGTTCACCACTGCTATGGGGAGAGACAGGAAGGTGAGTGGGCAAATTCAGTTTGCCCCCAACCCCCTTCTCTCTCAAGGTTACAAACACACACGATGAGTTTACAGACTACAAACAAAACATGACACCTGTTCGCAGGGATACTTGATGGGTTAAGAATCAGAGCATATGCAAGCAATAGTGCCTGCCACACACACACACACACACACACACACACACACACACACACACACACACACACACACACACACACCATGCCACATCTCTGCACCTCCCTTCTGCTCCCAGAGCTTTAAGCGTGAGGACAACGCCATGAAGACTGTTGCTAGGGGGAGGGGTCAAAGGTGAGGGGGTCAGACAAGACAGCCAGGTGTGATGATGTCAGAGTGGGATGGGGCACACGGAGAGAGACAGGCGGGGACACGGTGGACCTGAGGATGGAGAAACAAGCAGAGAGGAGAGCGGGTAAACAGGACCCCGTGTTTACTATTGGATTGTGAAAGAGGCAGAGGGAAGCTGGTGGATCAGGCTCTCCCCACTCTGTTCAGTTAACACAGTGAATTAAAAAGACTGTTACCACATTCCCCTACCAGGTATCACTAACTAACATAGCGGTAAACACACACACACACACACACACACACACACACACACACACACACACACACACACACACACACACACACACACACACACACACACACACACACACACACACCAGAGTCAGCAGAGTTGCAAGTGTGCATGTGTTAAATATTTACACATTTTCTAAACAGCTGCCGCTCCCACCTCCAATCACCACTGAAACGAGAAGCCGTATTAAAGGGAACTATTTCAAAGTGTTCTGGTGGTCCTTCTCCTCCTTTAACCCCAGAGGGCTGACCTGTGCCGTCGACCCTGAACAGCTGGAAGGATATCACGTGGCCATGATGCCATCCCCCTGACACCTCAGACACAGACATTAGTGTTTTATATGCTGTCACAATGAGTCAGACACCGCACAGAACCAATAACAACCCCCACCACCCCTCACACACACACACACACACACACACACACACACACACACACACACACACACACACACACACACACACACACACACACACACACACGCTTGTAAACGCATCTCACCTTCCATCCAATCACCCCCCAAGTCCCGTGTGGCTGCCTCCTATCCGGTTTCAGCCTGCCACAGCTCTCAGGGGAGACAGGCTGGTGGCCGACATATTGCTTTGGTTTATTTTGAGGCTCCCTATTGGAAAATGCTGTTTTAGGCGGGCCCTGACTTTGAATGAAAACATGTTCAATCAGACGTTGTCCAATCCAAATCGGAGGGGCAAATGGAATTTTGACCGCCGCAGGTTGAAACCTGGGCTTCCAGGAATGGAGTTTGGTGGTAGAGGTAAACAAAAGTCCCCCCCCCCGACCAGGACAGGGCCCCACGCCAGTGGGTACAGGCATCGCCATCCAGGGACACAACACCACTCAACAGTGTGTCATCTCCACTGCCATGTGCCATGAAGACTCACACCATGTCCCAATGTGGACGAGATTATCCTCCGGTTCCCATCCTCAAAAGTATCAGCACAACCTACCTGGTGCCGAAAACATATTCTAGTGAACTGTTGGCAAAAGTGGTAAATAAAAGCAGGCAGTTCATTCAAACGTCAAAGTAAATGCACCATACACTCAGCAAAGTCTGTGCCTATTCTGTCTGTGACGGAAACCAATGTCAAATCCACCCTCTGCTCAACCCGGGACCCCATTCTGGCCCTCTCCACCGACACCTATAAATAAAACCCCGGGAACCTTCTTATCCTCACTATCTACCTTCTAGGACAATGTGTAAAAAAGCGATATCGGCATACCTTCCGGTGGATCCGATCTGGCGCAGGAATTCCGGAATCGCTGTTTTAAATCCCAAACCTGGGGAGAGGTAGACTAACGGCAACACACACAAACAGTCAGACTGGGCACGGAGCAATGGAGTCTGAAATAGAGCGACACAGACAGCCATGCACCTAGCTACCCCTGTCTAAACCACACACACACACACACACACACACACACACACACACACACACACACACACACACAGAGATAAGCAAGGCAGCTGGGCTGACAGATGATTCCTCTATAAATATCCAGTGGCCGGGGGATAGGGGGAGGTGGTAAAGGGGATAGCACCCTGTTTGGAGAACTGGTGGCTAGCAGATGACGAGGAAGGCAGGGAGAGGGGGACAAATACACTATGAACTACACAGGAAACAATCCATGACAACACAATCCCTGACAGATGAGTGTTAGCCCTACTATAATAATATACTACCACTACTACTACTACTACTGATAATAATGATAATGATACTGTAAGGAAGCACAACTAGGTCCCTAAAGTCATCCAAATAAGCCTAGTCTACTACAAGGGCAAAGTAAAGAGGGAGGAAGGAGGAAAAACTTCCATGCTATTGAGGAAAATATTGATAATTGAATCCCTGTCAATTCTAGGACCCGTGGCAGTAAGATACACATCCTCACAGGAGGAACTTGCCAGGGTACACTTTGGGGGTCCATTCCATGGGAACAGCTTAAAAACAGCCCTCAGTGGTTTTCCTGGGAAGTCTCAGCTGTCGCGCTGGCAGTAAGTGACAGTTCCAGCTGAGAGAGAGAGAGAGGGAAGGGAGGGAGGGAGGGAGGGAGGAGGAGCCTCCAGGAGGAAATAAAGGAAGAGGGAATGGAAGTAGAGGATATGAAAGGGGAGGGGAAAGACTACATGCTACAAACACTCTTAGCAACCCCTAAATAAGTCTAAGAGTTACAGACTGGCCAGTCTGACTTTTTGAATATTGTGGATGAGTCATCATCTTGTGTAGATAAGACCTTATTCTTTACTGTACTTGTTACCCTTATCTAATTTCTTTGTTGTCATCACATTTATTTGAAACACTTTCGCCAGTCATGTAGAAAATAATAGTTGATGACAGGAGACAGTGTGCAGTTTTGCTTATTGATTTGTTTAAGGGTTTAGATAAAGGTAATCGCATATTACTTCTGGATATATTAGCCTCTTATGGATTTGAAGAAGCAGTCTATCACTGGAAGATGCTAAGGGCTTAAAATCCAAGGTTGTAAGAAGAGAGATTGGCGTGCCTCAAGGTTAGATGTATTATATTGATGATATTTGTGGCTCTGTAAAACACATTTTATGCAGATACTATTCTTTCTGCTTGTGAGCCGTCTATAGAGCAAACTGTGGCAAACCTTCAAAGTGCATTTCATTTTGTACACAAATCCATGTGAATAATTAGATTATGCCGGAATGAGTCAAAGATATATTATGCTCATCTAATGGGCCCAAAAATAAGATTATGAGGTAAATGCTCTTTGCTATCTAAATGGGAGTCCAAACTGAGTGTGCTGCAGTGCAACAATATTTGATTATCTTGAAAACCGAGTGGCATTTGTCGTGTCAGTAGTCCCATCTTTTCTAATGTCCCTTGATGCACTTTTCCACATTCCTGTTTTGTAACTGGAGGTACCATTAGAACTCACTGTAGAAGAAAGTGGAATGGTCTTTCCTTAATGATAGTAGAGAAAAATATCAAGGAATGACAGGACAAGTTATATTTATACCTTGCATCCCTTTAAAAGCACAGATCAATCGGTCATAGAACCCACTCACAATACTTTATCACACTTCAAAGGCCAAAGATTATAACTGAACTTGGGAAATTTGTATATGTATATTTCTTTTTTTGCTCCAGTTAAATGGCACAAGAACTGAAAATAGACACGTTTTACTCAATTTATTTAATTCTTTAATTGGATGATAAGAAGGTCGAAGAGTTCCTGTTTTGGTTGAATATTAAATATTGTATTGTAATTGTTGAAATTGATCTTCCTACATTGTCATTATCTGCCTTTTAAACAGGGCACTGCTGGGAAAACTTTCTTACATGGGTAGTCTCAGTCTGTTACCCACATATAATCAAACGAATAATTCTGATCTGTGACTTCAAAAATACACAACTAGTAAAGTAGAATACTGAACACACTCTTCATGAGGTATTTTCAGTTATCTCCTGGGGTTACTTATTTTGCATTTGGAACAAAGTGCCTCAGCCTTCTAGCCCTGGGGTTTATTATAGACATCAGGCCAGCACTTATCCAGACCACTCATCCCACTAGGAATACTTATCTGCAAGGCTTTCCAGGTGAGCAGTAAATTATTATGGCTCACATTAACAAGAAAACACCATGGACTCATTCTCTGGCAGGAATGTAAATAGTGTACTTTCCCAGTTCTGGTTTACAACGCCAACGGTCTTCTACAAGATACTTCATATGATCTCAGCAGAGATGGCCTGTTTATCCCTTGCTGTATATACTCTGCAGTATCTCAAACTGGTCTGAGAAAGATAAGGCAGGAGGTATATAGGCCAGCTATTACAGGTAGAAAGAGAGCAAAGATAAGTTAAATTTGTGTGGGTACATACACAACATTCTAAGAAAATGATGGTTAAAAAACGTAAACTATTAAGTGCAGTGGGCAAGATTAAGTTCATGGTTTCTTCTATGTTATGAATACATTTGCAACACTTCACTTGTAGTAACAGCAGATGAAACCCAACTGTTTTCTAACAGGTCATTTAAATAAACCACACAAAATAGGAGGCAACACGAAAAAGGATTTTTATTTTGAACTGTTTTTATGAGCAGTCCAACACGTAAATTCCTACCTGATGAAAACAAAACCAAAATCATTAAAATAAAATAAATTTAACAATAATCATTGAATTATATTATCAATAATAATAATCATATTGTCATTATCATAACCGTAATGGTAATAACAACCCAAAGCCAGTAGTATTTGCGTTTGTCTGTGGAACATGAAACAGAGTTTTCTGATGGATGGAAACCGGAATATTTCTACAGACAGATTTCTGGTGTGAAGTTGTAGACAGGGGACACTAGCTCCCCAAAAACACACAATAAATATGAAAGAGCAAGAGTCCGGTATTCAAACAAAAAATAATCATCTGTAACTTGCAGGTACAATATCTAAAGTCTTTATGTGCAAGATTCGAGCTGAATTCTTCACCACAAACAGTTTTACTCACATCAAATTCCCCCAGCCGCCCCAAGAAAAATTCATCATGTTTTCTACATTACATATTTTAAATAAACCTAGAGCATTTTGCCATTTCATATACACATATATTTATATATACTATTTATGTAGGTTAGTTTGTTTTTTCCTATATGCCATCCATTTTCATTGTCGTGTTGAGAATGAGTATTGGTGTATCAGAGAAAATTTGTGCACAACAAAAACATCTCCACTGAATTCAACATACAAAGCAATAATGCAGAATGCATACGTGTGCACAGCCACACTCCAAACATACATACGTATGTACATCCCTACATACACTGTGAAAAAAAAACCATTCAAAATAAGCAGAGAACTGTGTGGTGTCTCATGGTTGGCCATGCATTCCACTCCCAGCCATCCTGACACACAGACACACACACATCCTATTAGTGTGCTCTATGGCACATTTGGTCACAGTTGCAGTGCTCTTCAAAAGGTGCACTCTACTCTCTTGTATGTGTGTTTGTGTGTGTGTGTGTGTGTGTGTGCAGACAGGCTGTCCCCATAAGGGAAGGGTCAACATTCTAAACGAGGCCTTCTACTGGTTCAGTTTGGAGACTCCACAAACAGGTATTTGGCACATTTATTAACTAATAAGTAACACATTGGGCTAAAAAGGTGCAACAAAGTAGTTTCACTGAAAAACAACAAAACCATTTTGGTTTAAAAAAATAAAAGACACCTCAAAAAA